>JAMKQA010001683.1:0-25791 GCA_024699735.1 Posidonia australis | reverse complement strand
GTAGAGGGTCAAGTGTTGCAAGAAAATAGAGTCCTGCAACGAGAAGAATGGAATGAAATGGAAAATGGTTTTGAAATGGAACACTGATAATGTGGTTGTCGAGCTCATAGCGGTGTAGGCTGAGCCTGGGTTTTCATACCTAGTTATTCGGATCACCGACGGTGTAGGCTGAGCCTGGGTCGTTGTACCTAGTTGTTCGGGTCACCGAGCTCGTAGTGGTGTAGACTGAGTCTGGGCTTTTGAACCTAGTTGTTCGGATCACCGACGGTGTAGGCTGAGCCTGGGTCATTGGACCTAGTTGTTCGGGTCACCGACTAGGACGTCAGACAGAGACGTATCCCCGTGCACTTATGAAAATGAAATTGAGGCCGGTTGGCCGGGGCGGTGACATTCTGCACAAGGAATTTCATTGCGGCAATGCAAGAAGGTAGGAGAAGGAAGTCCTCGCCTACTGCTTGTGTGCCTGGTTACCCCTGATCAAGGTAACAACAATAAGGAAAAGTGGAAATGAATAAAGAAAGAGGAATGTGATTTGGTCAGGATTAGACTGATGAAATGATCCTAAAATCCTGAAAAGAAATGATGATGTTTTAACCAGTTACTAGCCAATGTTTATGATTTGGTTTTGAGTCTAATGGGGCATTGTGTTTTAGGCTGGATCTGGTCAGAAATGTGAATTTGAAAGTGTGTTTTGGGACGAAATCCCGAATATTGAAAAGGAGAATGTTTTGGAAAAATGAATTCCAAAAGGTTTTTGAAAGAAATGTAAAGGAATGTTTTGTAAGAAAAAGTGATTTTGGAATGAATTTCCAAATGTTTTGAGAAAAGAAAAGGAAACATGGCTTTTGAAAAGCATGGATTGGGATTGAATTCCCAAGTGATTGTTTAATACAAGAAAGGATGATTTTCAAAAGGAGAAAACCAAGTTTTGAAAAAATGAGATTTATGGTTTTGTAGAGGTTTTATAGTTTGTATGTTTTGGGACGCGTACTGGGTGACTTAGATGTCACTCACGCGTGCTATTTGGTTTTCAGATGCAGACCGCATGCAGCCGAGTTCCGGTGTAGGAGTTGGAACTTCTAGCCGTTCATTGTGATCCTGAAGGTGAGCCTTAGTTACAGTTATTTGATGTTTCTGTAATTAGTGTAATTATGCTTGATACTGTGTTTTGGTAGCGTATCCGGGATCAGGGCGTTACATGAATACTCAAAGAGTCAAGTGAGTCTAACAAAGATTCTCTTGTATGACTGTTCCAAGAATCATTTAGTTGTTGATCAAGACTTCCTCATTGTCGATAATGAATCTCTGGTCAGCCTCCATGATCCTCATCTTATGTAACATACGTGAAGACATCCTATCCTATAAATAAGCTAAGTGGCATTTGTGTCTCACTTTGTTCTTGTGGCTCTTCTGTTGTAGGTGGGGTTACATCTCTAATGCCACCATCATCGTCGTCTGTTAGTTATGTACCATCATCATCATATGTGCTACTGTCATCCCTTAAGCATGATACAACAATACTAAAATGGTAATATTAAGCATGGAATAAGTATTACTTAAATGTAATAAAATTAAATCAACAAATGAAATTGCAAAAGTCTTCCAAATTGCAAATCACCTAAAAAATATGAAATTGCATATAAAAACCATAGATCTAACAAATAGAAATACTTTGAGTATAATTATGCCTAATTTTTACAATCATTCCTAATTTTTTTTTTCAATTTTCTTGTTTTTTAATTAATTATGAAATATTCTTATTTTTTTAAAAATTATAAAAAAATACTGATTTATAGAATTATTATGTTAAATCTATCATCTATGTGATGAATTGAAATATTATTAAGTTAAACCTTTATTTTTTAATTAATTACGAAATAAATATGAAAATTTCTTAAATAAAAAGAAAGATTAACTACATGACACAGGCTTAAAAAAAAGAGGAGAAAGGCATAGTTCCTAAATCCATAAATAAGTTACACTTAAACGGGCTTTGAAAGAGAAAAAAAAAAGAAAGATTGGATAGCTTTTATGAAAAAAAACAGAGAGAAAAGAAAGGTTCTAGAGTTCCAAAATCCAAATATAAAAAATTGGATGGGCTTTAAAATAAAAAACAAGAGTGGACGGCTTTTACAAAAAAAAAAGAGGAGAATAGGAAAGTTCGAGAGTCTCGTGAGCCATAGCCACTGCAGACTTAACAAAAAAAGGACGGCAAGGTTGAAGCAGACGAACCTGAGGATGCAGCGGACAATGCGCTACAAAGGACTGTAGACGATACGACAGGTTGGATGGCACGACGATGGACCTGGTTGGACGACACGACGACGGAGCTGGCACGACGACAAGGGTGGCATGACAACACGACGGCTGAGCTAGCTGGACAACGGGATGCTGGCGAAGGCACTTGAGGAAAAAAGGAGAGGAGAAAAGGCATGATCGACAAACGAAAAGAAATGTTGATTTAAGGCGTATGGTCCATGTTGTGTTGTCGGGAGGGCATATCGGCCGATGCGTGTTATTTAGCGTTAAAAAATTCCTAGCTTCCACCGACAGGCACCGATACTCACCGACAGTTCTACCGAGACAAGGTATGTCACAACATACCATTAAATATCATTTCCTTGATTTCACGTACCGAAATGTGTCGACGATATTTCACTGACACGAATCGAATTTTGGTTCCATGATAACAACAACGTTATCGACAAGCCAATCTTCATACTTATCTGATTTGATATCGGGAGGAGGGTGGGTGAGATGTTTCAATTTTCTGTGGGCTAGAACGAATGTTTCGAAGCTTTGAGACCATAGGATATAGTTGAATCTAAAAAGCTTCTCAGATGTGCCACTCATATTCTTGACAAACAAGTCACAAGATGCCATTCTGATTAAAAATTACTGAAAAATAGCCAAGAAAATGGTCTAAAAATAACAACAGTGAACCAGACTGCTCACCAAAAACGTGGATGTGACGTATCCACGTATAACGAATACTAGAGGCTCGGAGAGGCCTAGAACATGGCCAACACTACAACTACGTCACACGGGAAGGGTTGGATTGTCCTTTCAGAAAGAGGGGAAGGAAACTAGGGTATCACAGATGGCCACACACGTGCCGATGACGCCAGGCAATGCTGCCGGCGGCCCTGGCCTGTCTTGGCTGGTGGCACATGGTGAGAGGAGGGGAGGCCAACGAAACCTGGGAGAGGTCTGTTCCTGGCAGTCAGCGACGAGAACCTGGCCGGGCAACAACCGACGGCGGCGGTAGTGACTGACGACGACAGTAGAGGAAGGTGGTGGCTGGTAGGTGTTGTTTCTAGTGTTTTTTGCTGAGCTTTGGTACCATGTCGAGGGATAGATTGATAAAAGAGATAATTGTCTTCTATTGAGTATGTGATTAGATATATATAGGGTATTAGATTAAACGGATATCCAATAATCAATTAAGACATAACTACTAACCCATTACAAACTCTAACATGGATGATTAAGTACTGGAAGGATAAACCTGGAGAAACAGATGAAGTTGCAATTGAATTTCCCTTGAAAGGTTTAGTGCAGAAAGATTCAATAGACTGCAATGATAGACATCAATCACTTGAAGAATTTGTAGTTAGATTTTATCCTAAATAGAAGTAAAATACAAATATGGATAGTTTCACTATTAGACCATTTCAATTTTTTAAAGAGATTCATACTTACATTGTCATCAATTTATAGTTTATCCAAACTGAGATGCCAAATATAAAAGGTGTTGTAGGAATATCATCCCTAATGTCACACGAGCTCTTTTTTTTATATATAAGAAAATGCCTCAAATGTAGAGTGGGATTGGCTAAAAAACCACTATAAAGAAAGGAATCTGTTGGATGGTTAAGCAGCAAAATATATGCAAAGAAAGAAATTTGTTAAAGAATAATAAAATAAGTAAAACGTCAAGAAGCATAACGCACCTTCTAGCTCTTAGACCGAGCAATTTCTGAATTCCCATTGACAAAAAGACACCAACTTTGCCTACAGGATATAGTATCACCGACAGCCATGCAATAGGCCTGACATGATTGGAATCAAGGTTTTAAATGTCGATTTAGTAACGAACTTTGGTAAGTTGAAAAACACAGCAAAATGTCAATATGTCAGTATCGTATCTGTAAAAACATAATAAAAAAAATTCACATTTATTTAGAAAACTTTCATATCGATATCACATCGGAATCTTGTCGATATATAGAAAAAAAAACGTGTCGGCAAAATTTCGACAACAAACGTCGACATTTGGTATTATGATTGAAATTGCATCAACATTTTACAAAATGGTTTTTTATTCCAGATTTCTTACTAAACTATCTTCACTTCAATGATAATGTCCCATGCTTATGTTCCCCCAGAATAACAACTATGTATCCATGGCGACAATCAACGGAGATGGAGTGAAGATATTGAAACTTTTCGTACAAGTAACATGGAGGACTTCAATTTTGACAAAGAATATTAAAACATATCCTCATATATCTAGTATCACTTGCACAATTCAAATATAAAATTTTGACATTGTATCTTTTAAGGGAATCTACTTTCTAAGCTTTTCCAACATTTAATGAATATGCACAACAATCATAAGATGTTGCCATGAGATTACATATCAATCATAAAATTTTGACTATGTTAAGGAAATAATCTTTCACCTGACAACAATTCTAGCAACCTCTGTGGCATTATGGATGCCTATACTTTTTGGGGTAATTTCAGTGAGTAGCAAAACCGCAACCTGAAATTATTTAGACTTCAGTTAGGAGTCCCTGTGTTGCACGATGATATAGCAATATGCGGTTACTATTTTTTTAAACAAATATAAAGAAACAATGTGAAAATTTAAATCAAAATAAAAAGTAAAAACAACAACAATTATATATATTTCTCCCTTTTTATATTTTTAATAATAACATATAGGCTAAGTTACAATAACATTCAACTTTTAAATGGCTTTGCAAGAATGACTACTCCATTTGCAAAAACAAGCTCATTGTGAGTTAAATTTCATAAAATGTCATAACTATAAACTTGTTTTGTATAAGATCTCACAGCACCATACAAAAGTAATTAGTTAAACTATGAAAAGAGTTTAAAAGGCACCTGACTCAAAGGACAAACTGGAAGGAAATTTGAAGTAGCCCATTTCTACAAAGCGACATGAAGAGAAATAACCTATTGTTGCAAGAAGCATAGCTACGAGTAGAACTTTTGTGCAAGTATCAAGAGAAACAATAAATATGACATGATTTAGGAATTGATGCACGTGATATTTGTACTTTATAGCAAAAGTAAATAGTGCTGTACTATCTGAGAAGTTGTGATAAGTGTCCATTCAGTAAAGGCACTGATTACTGTTTATATGATTAATCAACCAATTTATCAGCCTTCAAAGAAATTAATCACCTCAATCATCCAATTGGTAAGCTTGCTGATCCGATTAGTCAGCCAAAGGGTTATCTTTGCAATTAGATTACAATTTAAAATACTGATTTGCAGGAAACTCAGGTACAAAGATGTATATATGTTATCCAAATAGTGTGTACATGTATATGTCTCATATTCTACTAAACATGCAAGCAGGCCAATAAGAAGACCCAGCCAACACAAATAACCAAATGCATACATGAAACAGCTGATCGATATATTAGTGGCATAAGAAGGCTAACCACGTAATTTGCCAACTAAACAGTCAGATTGACAATGTTCTAAAACAAGCTCAATAAGAAAAGAATACATATAACATTATTGTAAAATGTCAAAAAAAATATAAAGTCATCAACTGATAAAATGCCCGTGCAACTTGAAGCTTCAGTAGACAACCAGAAATGGAAAATTTATGAAGTGCCACAAGCTTACTGTCATTACTCCTGTAGCAGCAGTAACTCCAGCTTCACCAAACAATGCAGTTGCTGAGTCTGTGAAAATTGCTGTTGCTCCTATATTTGCCACACTGCCATAGAAAGAAAACAATAGAAGAATGATGTACAATAAATCATTAAAAAAAGTATCTATGCTATATATTGTGAAGAAATATCAGATTTAAAGAATATATAAGAATTATAGAATCAAATGAGTAGGAAGAAACAATACGTTGTTGCAATAAGAATGGTCGTGAGAAATCGATTAACATCTCTACGCAGAATTCTGAAGACACCATTCTCAGGCTCTTTTTCAGCCAGTTCACGCACCTGATAAGAGAAAATATCCTTGCAACTTCAACAAATAAACATAGAAGACATCTATACTGTGATACAGATAATCATGTTGTCAATGAAGGTGTAAAAGTTAGTTGTAAAAATAAAGATATACAAATGTATGAAGAACTCCAAGAGTCAATTTTATTGTATCTTCATACTGCCTTTACAACAAGATTGAAGAAGAGTTTTTGGAGGAAAAAAAATGGCAGAAACTACTACTACAAACACAATTCACTATTCCAAATGGCAAAAACACACTTTTGTTAAGGTTAAGAAAAGTACTCAAGACCATTCAACTCATCAAATTTTAGGAAATTTGACTGTGTGAATAAATAAATGCAAGAGTACAGAATGATAATATTAGACTCACTAAGAGAGAAAATACAAATGTGCCACTGACAAATGGATACATATGAAGCATGGTTCAAATGTCGATTTTGTGTCAGACTTCGAAATTTGTAAATTTGTTGGACATCGGTGGAAAGAATGGTGACAACACGGAAGTCCACTAAATTTTTTAATTTCCAATTGAAACTTTAAGATAAGATAAAGTAACCAACAATACACATCTCTGGATCTTTAAATTCGTAGTTTGAACATATAATGAAAAGGAACAATGGTGTATATTTGTGCATGTGTTGTTGTCCGTTATTCCTTTACAATCCATCTGTTAATTGAAGGCAAAGACTTTTGAGTACACAGTGTTTGAAGCAGGGGGAACCTGACTTCCATAGGTCCTAGGTTCGAACTCCGGAGGAGGATTGAGGTCCTTGTGCTCTTGTTTCGATTGCAGGAAGTGGGAGAAGAGAAAAAGGTTGTAAGGGGAAGGCTGATATGGGTAACCAGGTGCAAAACCAGACAATTTGAAATTTAAAAAGATCAATAAATAGTTAATAGCTTTCATTTATTAGCATAATATCATAACTCAAGTTATTGATGTGATTAGAGTGCTAAAATAAGAGGAAATTTGAAAGTTAGTAAGACAATTTTGAAGTCACAAAACATACAGAGTTTACTCTATTTCCACCAACATGGACCGACATATCACTGACAGACCACAATACACTGACATGGCTTAGACATAAATGGAGTGAAATGTCATGTCAGGAAGTTGGGTCTCCAATGGCAAAATATTGCTAACAGGTCTCGACATTTGATACCATGCAGCTAGATCGCTTACACATCTTTGAAGATTTCACGTAGTACCAATATTTTGAAATGAAGTTCATGTGACCACATATGTGATCTTTGAATTTGTCCTATAGGAAAACACCAATTGTAGCTGCCGCCACCAGACTTCACCAGAACCCTTTTTTTCCCCACTCGAAAGACACAAGGCACCTTCCCATACCGTTCCCCCCCCCCCCCTAAACGGCCCTTTCTGGGACTGTTTAGGGTGGTTTCACCACTCTCTGGCGTCAACACAGGCCCTGCGTCGTCGGATGTGCACCGATAGGCCATTGTCTAAGGACCAACCCTTATTTTTCAGCCATTTCAAGGCTGGCAGCATAGTTTTTAGGCCTCTTGCAGGCCACCACACCCCCAGGCAGGTGTTTTTGACACGAATTTCGTCTTTTTAAGGGATTTTGGCTGTCGGTTTGTGAGGGACAACACTTCTTAGGACATCTACATCTATAGAATTAAACGTCAGTATCGTGTGAAACTTTAGTCCGATAAAACTAGAAAATGTGTCAAGCATCGATAAAAATGTCAATAGAATCACAGTAAATTTACAAAAATTTGTAACAATAGTCGAAAAACTTTGAATTTTAATTGAAAACTCTACAATAAATTAAAATAAGCAATAATCTACATCTCAGACTACTTAGATCAACTTCCTCAATATGTATCACATTACAATACACTAAATGGACTTAATATAAATATCCTGAAATATAAATAATACATAAAAATACTTAATAAATGTTTAAAACAAAAGTGCTTATAAAAGTTACCTCATATATGCTTAATACCATAAAGAATGCCTTGGTTCATCAAAATCATCTTATTATTATTCAATCATATTTGGTATTCAGCAATATAGTAGTAATATTGTGACACTGATAATTATATTAGAAATCCCATTAATGGATATTATAGAATAAATACTAGCTGAGAAATTCCTTGAGGCTATTAAAAGATGTAAGAATGACTTAGAGGATACTCAGGTGGTTACTCTTCATATTATATTAAAGGAAATGCATAATAAAACAACAAGCTTATATTCCATCAAGTTTGTTCACTTCAAACATAAGAAGATGTAATTCTTATTCAGTTACTATCAATATTATAGTTTATTTATCCAACAGAACCGCATCCATAAAAACTATAGTCATAAGAATCTTTGAGATCATGAATACTCAAAAAGTCAAATGAATCTGATAAAGATCTTACTGTATGATTTGTAATGTCCATATACACATGCACTAGCGAAAGCATATAACAACAACTCTGTATATGTGTGAACATTACAAATTAATAAAAGAGAATGATTAAAGTTCCATCATTTATTATAATTCTTAAACCTATCCATTACAGTTCCACTCCATGACCTAGAACTTAAAAGAAAACTAAAACTGTTTTCTTTTGGATCCCATGTGTATTAATTGAGCCAAACTACACTCCATGCATGTTCAAGCTAAAGTCCATGAGTACCTGTAGTTAGACAATACCATAATTTGAATTTATGAATAACTCAGTATACATGTGGGATCTTAGCTTACCACATTCTATACAGACTCATAATAAATTCCAAGTTATACTTTTATTTCCTTTCAGTCTTTTAATAAATCATTGGACCATCCACTGCTAGCATCATGTGATCTTCCAGTTGATATTCAAGTCATCCTCATTCCCGTTATTATATGTTCAATTTCATACTTGATTGTTTAGTAAAGACCTTATATACCAAGCTATATTAGGTATAAGACTTATGATTTTATCGTTACCACCAAATCCTCCAAAAGACCCAACATTAAACCTCGTCATATTAGTACATCCCTTCTTAGAATCATTACTCTGAAAGGTCATATATCAAGAACTTGTTCTCTCTTTCACTTTATCTTCTTACTTTATCATAAAAGACATTTGTAATATTCTTTTCCACTTAATGGACTATTTCTCTAATTCTTTATAACTCTAATGACTTAATTATAAATTCTTATTTTACCAATAAAATTAAGTACAATGGCTCTTATGTAATTTTCCCTAAATATTGATTTATAGAATATAACTACAGTTCTTGGACTCATAAACTTTGAAATAATTCAATCCATAATTTTTCAAAGACCTAGATGCAATTATAAGAAGAGCAAAACATAAAACATTCAATATGAAAACTTTTCTAAGAATATACAAAAGATTAGATCAAAACTGCAAAATGCTCATCATCTTCAACTAATGTAATAACAATCTTTTAAAAAAAATGATTCTATAGTAAAAACAACCAACATAACCCCAACAACACCTTATATTATGATCACTATTCATTTATTTATCATCCATTTCAACATTATATGTGCCTAAAATAAAGTCATATTTCTCTTCAGAAAATGCAGCTACAGTACCTTCCTCAACCATACGTAACTCACTGTTCACAGGCAACTATTCATTTATTTTTCTTCAACCAAACAAAAAGATCTATTATTCATTGTTTTCTTAACACAACTAATGTAATAGTAAATCAACGAACCCATCACTGAAACTCCAAGTTCCACATAATCCACTGTATATCTTACAAGTGGTCAATTCCTTGTATTGGCGAGCTTCTCAATCGTCCAACAAGTCTCTCTACCAAGTCTAACGAGCTTGCAATCGACAATGGCAAGTCTCCTTATCGGTTGCAGCCGTTATCCCTTACTCCCATTTCTCTCTCAACAATTCTTTCTCTCGATGCAAAACATAAGGAATAGGCCTCCTTTATACAACCCTAGACCAATCGGGAACACTGTAGCTCTTATAATCGTAGTAACTCAAGCAACCTATCGGCCTCTAACAATCGACGACTCGATTCAAATTCGCCCACAACGTATCTGCAATTGCTCACCTCAATAACCACATAATCAATCCTCCTTAATGTCCTTAAGAAGCACGAGGCGTCCTCCTGATGGCATAAAGCAAAAGAGCAGATGTTACATGATTGTTCCCAGAGTCTTCATTTAATTGTTAACCACAACGACCTCTTTGTCAGTAATGAATTTCTAATCAAACTCCATTATCCTCGTCGTGTAATATGTGTGAAGGCATACTCCTCAATAAATAGCCTAAACGACCTTTAAGTCTCTCTCTATTCTCGTGACTCTTTTGTTGCAAGTAAGGCTGCATCTCCAATGCCACTATCATCATCATCTGATGGCTGTGTGTCGTCATCATCTGTGTCACTGTTATCTCCTAAACTTGGATTATTTCCACAAGAGTATATTGATAAACTCATATATTCCTCTACATTGATTTCTATTTCACTAACAATTCTAAAACATAGTCTACCGTCTTCTTCGTCTAAAACTGATTCTCCATTTTCTAACAACCGCAAAAGCATACGATCATCTTCGTCGTCTTCATTATAAATATATGCAAGATCTATTAAACCCAAATAGTCTTTATCTTCTTTATTTCTGATATTTTTCATTCTCAATTTTATGTTGTAGTACATAAATACCAAGTCATTCAATCTTACAGTCCTCAATATATTCATTCTCTTTGTATGAAAATTTTGAATGTGTGCCAATTTCGTTCAATGTTACTGCTACTTAAGATAAAACCTTTACAGTAACATTTCTTAAATTTAAAACATTTATTCCACTTAATATATTATTTCATTTAACATCTACCATTCACCTAAAATATGATATTTTGTTATGAACTATATTATAAAGTAATATTATGAAATAAAATAAATGATATTAAAAACATTACCAAGGATCATTGTGTCACGAGAATGTATCTTATGATACTCTCCAAATGACCAAAGTTTGTTCTTAAAGTAATTTATTTTATTGAGAGTTTGTACTTGAATATTAACATTAAGTTTCAATTTTTTCATCACATTTTTAACAGATGCTAACAAATCAATACGACTATTAAATTGATGACTATATTGGAACTACGAATTCAAAGAATATGCTACATTGACAAAAAAAACTCATTCAACAAAAAATTGGGTAAAAAATTAAACATAATAATGAAAAACATGAATGTATGTATTAAAATGTTTACCAACTACATGTCAAGAATGAAAAAACATATTGGACTATCCTTCATCTATAATTTTAAGATATGTCTTAGATGATTTATATGCTGCATCAACCAAAATATATTTCATCCATCACATAGTCCATAAGAAATTCATGATAGATTTCTTATCACTATCCACCAATCGAAGGACCTTCGAAACTAATTTCATAATAATTACTACCTTCTTACAATCCGCTCAAAAATGTATATTATTTATAATTGAACTTATTCTCCTATTGATTGGACTCTCACTATTGTGATATTTGTACCACTATAGCAAATTGAATATATACTTTAATCTATTTTTTCGATCAAACATACTTTGAAAAGTAATATAATTTGTTGTAAATCGAATGACTCCTGGACGAATCAAATCACCACTACAACATTCAAGTGACCTCATTAAAGCCTATAAATATGAGTTGTAAATGAAATTCATTACAACCTTGCATTTCTTGCTGCCTTCTCTGTCAACTTTGTCTTCTCAAAATCCGTAAACATTAGATCAATACAGTAAGTTACACATAACATCTAATAGAATTCATTTTTTTTCATAATCTTAAAACCGACTTTTTTAAAATTACCTCCATTATCAGTAACAATCTGCACCATATTTGCTACTCCCACTTATTCAATAACTTTTGTCATTTACTTATATATGTACTTGTAATATGTGATAACATCAATGATACAACCATCACAGTAAATCATGAAGTTGATCTATTTCCTTGTAGTACTTATTCAACCATCACACATAATAGTCACCCCGTAAGTTAACCATTGTAGTTTCAAACCGTTAATGTAAATTTCTAATTCTTTTTTCTCTACATTAAAATACTTGTTGATGATCTCATGCTCAATTAGTATCTTTACTCTAATACCTTTTTTTGTCATAACATTAAGTATATGTTGCATATAAAGTTCCTATGCTGTTTTTACAGGGATAGCATTAAAGAACATATATTTTGTTACAGTTTAACCAACTTTTTTCTTGATATTTTCAAATATGTCTTTAATAGTCTTCTACTTTAAGGTTTCCTTTCTAACTATAGCTACATCAGGAGTATCGTATCTTTAATTATACATTTTGAACATTCCAGCAATGTCTTTACCCCAATTCTTCTATATTCTTTGATTGTCACTATCACTTCTACTTCTTGTAAAATCGAGTATTACCCATCCTATGAAACCTTCAAATTTGCTATCAACATCATTCCTCATTTTTAAATTCTATTATCACTCTTCCATACATTTCTTTATCTTTTAGAGTGTCATAATTTACAGGATAAACCTTATTATCTGATATAGGAATAGTACGATAAGTATCTTCATTGAAGAAAATCTTGTTAAACCTTTCTTCTCTTTTCTTCTCTTCTTGTCACTTTCCTTTGTTTTAATGTCCTTTAATAACTCTCATTTGAGCAGAAATTGTAGATAAATACGATTTATATTTAGCTACATTACTATATCCGTCAATAAGATGTTGCTTTAATCTTATTATTCCTCCACTTTTCATTTTATTATCACAGTATTTACATTGTGATTTTTGTTTGTCATTATCAATAAGAAATGCATGCAACCTGGTAGAGCACTAAATTTTTTCTGACCAAACCCTAACCCTAGTCTTCTTCTCCCACCACCACCCCCTCCCTCAACCGTCGGCCACATCTGGCCTCCTCCCTGCTGCCATCGGCCACTCTCGACACCTCTTCCGTCAATCTTTCCACTCCCTCCGTAGGCCCTCTCTGCCGCCGTCTCCTCCTTCGGGCACCTTCTACAGCGTCATAGCCTCTGCCCCAGCCACCGTCAGCTTCTTCAGCAGGCATAACCGACCCAGTCGGTCTCTCTAGCCTTCGACGGTACACGACCAGCCCTCCAAGCCACTCTCAGGACCTCCTACCTGCTGATCTCCTCTCATTCTCTTCCGACAGGCATCTTTTCCCCCCTCCAGTGACGTGAGCAGCCCTTGTCAATGGTCCGGGATGGTTTACTAGGTTGTGTTTTCTCTCTACCTACATTACTATCTCTCTACTGTTATTATCCCTATTTCCACGTACTCTTGCATTTAAGGCCTCCTCCTCGATCCCTGCTTCTGGAGATGTTATGTTGCATGCTCTCAGTGGGACATCTGTCAAACTTGATGGTAAAAACTATCTTATATAGGCAAAGGCTATTCAGATTTTTCTAAGAGCAGATTTTTCTAAGAGCCTATAAAAAAATCAAACATATTACTCATGATCCTCCTGATCTAAAGTCTACGGAGTACGATGACTGGCTAGCCTCTGATTATTATGTTATTACTTGACTGTTAAATAGCATAGAGTCCAAATCTCTCGTGGTGTAATTATGCTTCCTATTGCCAAAATAATCTAGAATACCTTGAAAGCCACCTATGTTCAAGACAAGAATATTACCTGAGTTGCTGAGATATATGATAAGTTCTTCTCTTTACAGCAAGGAGGTCAGCCTGTTCAGGATCTATATATTCCTATTCGGGTTCTTCTGGATGAACTTAAAATTCTTCAGCCTTTGGTTTTTGATGTTCAGACTATGCGTTAGTATAGGGAAGAACTTGTAGTTGCAAAATTTTTATCGACACTCCGTCCCAAGCTTACCTCTCAGGTGCATAGCCACACTCTTGGTGTTGATTCCGTCCCATCATTGACATCTGCCTTCTCTCGCGTTCTACGTGTTTCCACTGCAACTCCTGCGATACATAGCGATCAATCTGCCTTAGCTGTATCTGACCGTGGTCGGGGCCGTGATTTTGGAGAAGGACGTGGCAACCACAGGGGTAATCTTAAGTGTGATCATTGTGGCCGCATGAATCACTCATTAAATCGATGTTGGGCAAAATTTGACAAACCAAACTGAACTAATAATGTTATTGAAGACACCTCTAAGCCTCCTCCCAACTCCGATGATACTGTGACCATTTCTCAGGTAAAGTATGCTCGCTTCCTTCAGTCACAGACTACTACAGTTGCTACACACGCTACTCCATCAGGTACGCCAGCATTGTTCACGACTTCTGATGCTGACTGGGTGGTTGATTCAAATGCATCAAAACATATGTCCAATACTCGCCATCCTTTTTCTTCCATGACTACTTCTGTTTCTACCCGCTCTATTACGGTTGCTAATGCAACACGTTTACTTGTCCATGAACAAAGAAATGTGTCTCTTTCCAACAACCTCACTTTGCATGATATTCTTTATATACTAAATTTTCCTGTTAATTTACTTTCCGTTAACCTACTTACCAAAACCCATAACTGTGCAGTAACCTTTTTCCCACTCATCTTCTTATACAGGACCTACGGACTGGGAAGCAAATTGATTCAAAACCTGAGCGAAATGGTTTATACTGTCTTAGTGGTCGAACGACACCTACTACCTCTGCTTATACAACGTTCACTACTGAGTCCTCTTTTTTGTGGCATTGTCGTCTTAGCCACCCGTCTTTTGAGAAGTTAAAGAGTCTTTTGCCAGAGTCTATATCCGTCAATAAATTCCAATGTGAGTCTTGTCAACTTGGAAAGCATCGTCGATCCGCATATCCTGCATGTCAGGACAAATAAAGTTGTGCTCCCATGGAATTGGTTTACTCTGATGTATGGGGTCCTTGTCGTATTGAGTCTCTTTAGGGTTTTAGGTATTTTATTGTTTTTATTGATGACTTTTCTAGGATAACTTGGATTTATCTTTTAAAGGATCGCACTTAGGTGGCCAATGTTATCCAAATTTTTTTAAATGAATTTTTTTAAATGAAATAAAAACCCAATTTTTTGAACCATTGCGTGTGTTTCGCATTAATAATGCTTTTGAATATGTTCAACGTGATGTTTCTCGTATATGTGAATCCGAGAGAATCCTGCATCAAACCTTGTCCTAAAACTACGCAATAGAATGGTATGACTAAACATAAACACCGTCATTTATTAGATGTTACTAGAACAATTATGCCACAAATAAAAGTTCATTCGTAGCTATGGGCTGATGCGGTTCTTACAGCATGTCATCTCATTAATCAGATGCCTTCCTCTGCTCATGGCAGTATTCCTCACTCTCTCTTATTTTCCCAGAAATTCCTTTTTCCTCTACCACTAAAGGTTTTTGGGTGCGTATGTTTTGTTCAGGATACTCACCCAAATCTAGATAAGCTTTCTCTCAGGTTTATCCAGTGTATGTTTGTCGGGTACTCTCGGACTCAGAAAATGTATCACTGCTTTGATCCAGTGAGTTGAAAATATCTTATTTCTGCAGATGTCACATTCTTTGAAGACACTCCTTTTCTCCTTCTACAGCTCCCCCTTCCTTCCCCTACCACTGGATGTCCCTATTATAGAGTCTGTTCCTCGATTTGTGCCAGTACCTTTTACTACTCCTCCTTTACAGGTTTATACTCGACGACCACGACAACAGCCATCGTCATTAGCTCAAGGCTTCGACCAGTCTACTTCCACTGATGCAGGTTCAGCCCTTTTTGCTCCCACTTCTTCTTCTATCCCTGCTTCTGACTTTGACTTTCCGATTACCCTTCGAAAAAGTACTCATAATGCTACACATTCTATTTGTAACTTTGTTACCTATGATCATCTATATCCTATGTATCGGACTTTTACTTTGTCTTTGTCATCAGTTTCTGTACCTAGGATGTATCAAGAGGCGTTACAAATACCTAAATGGAAAGCGATCATAGATGAAGAAATGTCTGCTTTACAGTCTCGTAAGACCTAGGATCTTGTCACACTACCTGCTGATACTGAAATTATTAGCTGTTGCTGCGTCTTCACTGTTAAATACAACTTCAATGACACAGTTGATCACTACAAAGTCCGTCTTGTGGTGCATGGTTTCACACAGACATATGGAGTTGACTATTTCGAGACTTTTTCTCCTATAACCCGACTCAATTCTATTCGTATATTATTCTCTGTGGCAATTAATCAGAAGTGGCCCATGTATCAGCTAGATGTTAAAAATGCGTTTCTATATGGTAATCTGCTTGAGAAGGTCTTTATGGAGCAACCTCCTAAATATGTTGCTCTGGAGGAGATACGTGTATGCAAGTTAAACAAAGCGCTATATAACCTTAAACAGAGTCCACATGCATAGTTTAATAAATTCAGTACAATTGTAACACAATTTGACTTTCAGAGATGCAACTCTGATCACTCAGTATTTATTAAGCAGAGATCTACAAACTGTGTTATTTTGACTATCTATGTGGACAACATTCTAATTACTGGTAGTGACAGAGTAGAGATTGATGAGAGCAGAACATTTCATAAGAAGCATTTTATAACAAAAGACCTGTGAAAACCTAAATACTTCTTGGGAATAGAGATTGCTCATGTTAAAGATGGAGTATTCTTATCTCAAAGAAAGTATGTACTTGACCTGCTAAAGGAGACAGACATACTTGGGTGCAAACCATCCAGTTTCCCAATTGAATCTAGCCTGGATTTATAGGACACATCTTCTGAGATTCTTAAGGATGCAGGGAGATACAGGCATCTGATTGGGAAACTGATATACCTTACAGTGACACAACCAAATATTACCTTTACAGTTAGTCTAGTTAGTCAGTTCATACATCAACTTAAGGAGGTACATTGGACGACATCTCTACAAATCGTCCTACTTGAAGAATGCTCTAGCCAAGATCTTCAATACCGTTGCCATGGTCATCTGGATGTTTCTGGTTGTTCTAACTCTGGATATGTAGGCGACTGAGGCAATAGAAAATCAACTTCTAGGTACTGTACATTTGTGAAAGGTAATCTAGTTATATAGTGAAGCAAGAAACATAATATTATCTCTCGTTCAAGTGCCGAAGCGGAGTATAAAGCTATGGCCCAAACGGCATGTAAAATGATGTGAATTAGATCCTTCCTGATTAAAATTGGCTTTCCTCCCAAGAAGGCCATGCCTATGTTCTGTGATAATTAAGCAACCATTTACATTGTAAATAACTTAGTGTTTCGTGAAAGAACCAAACATATTGAGGTAGATTGTCACTTTGTACGAAATGCAGTTATGAATGGCCTGATCACTACTCCTTTTACTACTTCCTCTACTCAACTTACAGATGTGTTTACCAAAGCTGTAGCTATCGGCCTTTTCAAATCTTTTTGTAACAAACTGGGCATAGTTAATTTGTATACTTCAACTTGAGAAAAAGTGTTACAATTATTAGATGAGTTATTCTTTAGTGGTTATATAGATATCCATTTACTCTATATGGATACCCTTATCATTATATATATGTACTTAGAGTTGATCAATAACTCTTATCTCTGAGTTTTCCTCTAACACAACCAACGTGGATCGTCTGATTTAAGTACCCTTACATCATTACAACCTCTGTTACGTTTAGATCCAGAGATATTTTACATTACAAAGGTTGAATATAAAAAATAATTGTCATTAATTTAATGAAATAATACATTCAAAATTTTTTTATTTTCTACATTTTTTAGTAATTTTTACAATCATTGCTTTTTTTTCAATTTTTTTCCTATTTTTTAATTAATTACAAAACATTCTAATTTTTCTTAAAATTATAAATATTTTCTTGTTTTTTTATTTAATAACGAATTTTACTATTTTCTGATGATTTTATAGAATTATTAGGTTAGATCTATGTATTATTAGGTTAAATATATGTAATATCGACTTATTAACAACAAAACACAAAAAAAATGAAACAACCCTAAGATCTATGTATTATTAAGTTAGATTTATGTAATATCAAATTATTAACATCAAAACACGAAAAAAACATGAAAAAACCTAAGGCTTATGTATTATTAGTTTAAATCTATGTAATATCAAATTATTAACATCAAAACAAAAAAAAATGGAAAAACCTAAGATCTATATATTATTAGTTTAAATCTATATTTTATTAACTTAAGGGTACTTATTATTATTATAGATTTAAAATTCTATAGTAAATCTATATGAAAATTGCAAAACACGAACACAAAAAATGGAAAAAACAAAAAATTTGTATAAAAATCAAGTGTTATACCATAAGAAGGGATAAAATTTAGGAGAAATTAATGAGAGACGAGAGTACAGGCCACCAATAGCTTGTTTGCAAAATTATAGTAGAGGAAAGGAGATAAATGCAAAAGAAAAGAAAGCAAGAAAGAAGGAAATGCTGAAATGAAGGTTGTTTTGTATGTGTCGACTCATATAATAGGCGTGTCAACGACTCAATCTCGAGCTCAATGTAAAATTCACATAAAGTCAGTCAACATAGACGACTCTTGTCAACATATAGGTTTGACATATGGCATTTCGCAACATACCAATGTTTATCGTGTCAACCAGCTAATATTCCGACACATGTCAATGATATTTCACCAACACATGTTGATATTTAATTCTATGTCTACATCCCACTTTTCCTCTCTAGTTTGCTCCACAACTTCTCCAGACATAGATTAAGGCCCTTTCGACAAAATTTATGTGTTAGACTCTTCTTTTAACAGTTGATTGTTGACACCAGTGCTCATGGTGTCCTTCTTTGCTTGTAATCGATGTATAGTGTGCGTTTGGTGACAATGATAGGACCCATGTTTACCCCGTATCTATCTCTGCTAACATTACTGTGAAAATGAAGAAAGAGAAGATCTATTGCTTTTGGACATGTAGTTACATATATATATATAGTTTATAAAATATCCTAAGCTACATAGATATCCAATAATCCATTTAACTAACATAACACTAATACATGTCATAACTCCTCTAATATTCTCCCTTAAGTTGGAGCATATATATCTATCATGCTTAACTTGGTACACAAGGACTCAGAAACCTCTACACAATCTTTGTATAAAAATGTCAGTTAATTGCTCTGATGATTGAGTGTATGGTGTTAAAATAATTCCTCTCATCACTATGTCTCTTACATAATAATAGTCAACCTTTATATACTTTGTGTGCTCATGAAAGGTGAGATTATTGGCAATGAATATAACTGCCTAATCACAATGCATAAGCATAGGCGTCTTAATGGTAAAACCAAACTCCAACAAAAGTGATCTTATCTACATCATTTCGTCTATGTCATAGATCTGTATTCTACCTTTGCGCTAGATTTAAATATCACATTCTGCTTTTTGTTGCACTAAGTGATAAGATTTCTTCCTACTATGTACAGAAACCAATGTAAACTTTCCATCTCCTCTGACTCCAGCATACTCCAAATCAGAATAGGCCTCAATTCGCAAAAGACTACTCCTTTTATAAACTAAGTCCTTTCTTGATACTCCTTTAACATATACAAGAACACAGAAAGTTCGATTCCAATGTACTTTTCAAGGCTTATATATTAACTAACTGAGTAAACTGACTACATATAAGATGCCTAGTCATGTCACTGTCACACATATGAGTTTCCCGATCAAATGTTTGTACTGACCAAGATCCTATAACAACTCTGAAGTAATATCCCATAAGGATGATGTCTACTCAATGAGAGTGTTCTCTGACTAGCACCCCAAAAGTCCCATCTCCTAGAGAAAGTCAAGAACATGCTTTCTCTGAGATAGTACTATCTTTTCTTTTACATAGGTAAACTCAATACCAAAAAAATATCATGACTTTTCCATATTCTTAGTGACAAAATGTGTCCTAAGATACTCCTCTATCTCTCTAATACCTATTGTATCACTGTCTGTCACCAATATGTCAACAACATATACTGTCATCAACATACACTGTCAACAACACACACCTCTTGATGGTCTTCCTACAGAAGACAGAATGATCAACAACACATCTCTAAAAACCTTCTGCCATAATTACCTGACTGAGTTTGTCAAATCAAGCTCCAGAACTCCATTTTAAACCATAAATAGCTTTCTTCGACTTACATACTCTATCCTCTCCCTAGGCAACATACTTTGAAGGCATCGACAGGTAGTCCTGTGTGGGCTGGTGGCGTCGACAGGCTTCACTGGGTGGCCAAAGGTAGCTGACAGCACCAGAGGTGGGGTGGGAAGGTGGTGTCGACGGCTAGGGTTGAAAACGAATTAGGTTTTCAACCTAGAGCTTTGACACCAAGTCAAAATGAAGAGAGAGAAGATTTATTACTCTTAGACATATAGTTACATATATATAAGCTTTATCAAATATCTTAAACTAAATAAATGTCCAATAACCCATCTAACTAACATAACACTAATATATGTCATAACTCCTCTAACAATTACTTTTTCTTGCCCCAATGTTGGGGTCATGGATCGACTTACTGACCAAAACTACACTACCTAAAGAATGTACTTCAAGTTGTTCCTTGCCTCTTAAGGCAAGGCATCTTTTCTGATTGTTGACCTGTTAATGAAGACTGATGTAGCCAAGTATACTCAATGTGCACGTGAGGATTGCACTGTCTAGTTTTAAATGGTCAATAATGTTTCATCATCTATTCTTTCACAAGTTTGTACTACGACTTCGACTAAAACGATGTGGAATCTTCACAAGTCTCAGTATTCCACTAGAGCTTCCACATCCAGGATCTACAAGTTATGTACACAACTCTTTATAACGAAGGAGGATACTAGATCACTACATGACTACTTTACTAGTGATGTCAATAGTCAGCAACTACACTTTAAGGAACTTTGGCGATGTCACACTTTGTTTGTTCTTCAGACGAACGAGATTCTTCAACATCATCCTTTCAATGGCGATGTCAGTATTCAGTAGCAACACTTTAAGAAGCTTTGGCTATACCATGCTTTGTCTACTCTTCAGCCTCAATTTGCCATCAACCGTTAGTAAATGGTTGGCGAGGAAGGCATCCTTACTTTTGATGGTGTACTATCATGTCTTCTCTCTAGAAAGCGTCTTTAGCTTACAGAGTCTTTTGAGACTACCACCTTGACAGAGGCCTTTACTTATGTTGCTATGGGATGTAAGGGTGGCCATGGCAAAGAGCGTACATCTGGCCATCACATCTATCCTCTTTGTGTTTATTGTGGACAAGAAAACTATCTTCCTGATCGACAGAAGTTCCTACATTTATGTCCTCGAGCCAACGTTGTACTAATCGTACAGACTACTTCAAGTGACATTACTGATTTTGTGATTCTTGTGTCACCCACTCCCACCTATACCTTGACTCGTAAGGAGATCGAGTTCATGCTTGCTATTGCCAGTGCTCGTGGGATGGCATCTGTTATTTCCACCACTCCTTCCTTAGGTAGTGCCCTCATGACTTTATAAAGTAAGTGACTCATTGATTCCAATACATCTAGCCACATGATTGATGATCACTCTCTATTTGTATCCTTTACAAAACATGATGATATACCACCAATGAGGACTACAGATGGTGAACTATCTCCAAGTTGTAGGTCTAAGACTGTCTCTACACCCAACACACTAAGACTGCTACCTTACATTGTCAAGGTGATTTTTACCGCACCTTTTGTTACTACTAGGACCTCCGTTCGAGAGAGAAGATTGAAATTGGGACTAAGCTTGGAGGACTATATCCAGATCAAGCTTACCACCACTCTTGTTGCTTCGACTGCTAAGGTCTCTTTGCTATAGTGGCATCATCGCTTGGAGCATCCTTTCGCCTAGGTTTTACATCAATTATTACCACTTTTTCCAGTGTCTGTCTTTATCCAATGTGAAGCCTGTCAGCTAGGGAAACATCATCATGTATCCTTTTAGTCTAGATCTGATCCTAGACGGTCTTTGCCTTTTGATCTTGTTCATGCTAATATCCAAATCCTCACCTAACTGAAGGTAGAGAAAGTCTTTATTTTGCTACCTTTATTGATGATTATTCCAGATGTACTTAGATCTACTTCTTAAAGACCTGATCTCAAGTTTTTGATATATTTCAAAAGTTTTATCAAGAAATAAAGACTCATTTTGGCTTTTGCATTAAAACTTTATGCAATGACAATGCTCTCAAGTATTTGGGTAATAATTTCACTTCCTTTTGTTCTTCATATGGTATTATTAATGTGACATCTTGTGCTTATACATCATAGCAAAATAAGGTTGCAAAGAGAAAGAACCAACACCTCCCTAATGTAACCCATAATTAGTCAAATTAAGATACCATCTTCCTACCAGGAATATGCTGTTTTGATTGCAAGTTACCTAATCAATCATTTACCTTTATCTGTTTTAAAGGGCAAGTCCCTTATTTCTATTGTTTACCAAAGAAACCCTTTTTTGCCTTCACTCCATGGGTCTTTCAGTGTACTTGTTTCGTGCACATTCATGCTCTTGGGAGAGGCAAGTTGTCCCTTTGTAACACTAACTATGTCTCTCTGAGATACTCTCCTACCCAGAGAGGATATAGTTGTCTTGATCCTTTGACCAGGTGCAAGTTTGTTTCTGCTGATGTTACATTCATTGAAAATGTTTCCTATTTCTCTATCAATGGAAAGGATCTTGTTTTTGAGGATCCTATCCTTTATCTTCATGTGCTACTTAATCAACTTATTGTCCACATTGACTCTTTTCCACCTGTAGCACTACCACCTCTATAACCATTCCAGGTCTATAGACGTCACCATCATCATCATCAACTTGTGATGGCACCAGATACTCTTCCTCTGAGGATTGCATCTTCTTCCTCAAAAAGTTCGTCTTCCCACGAGCCTATTGACTTAGATATTCCAATTACGATAAGGAATGGCACAAGGGTCTATACTTTACATACCTTGGATAATGTGGACTCATATGCTCATTTACGACTTTCGCGTTGCTAGTTTACTATGGCAATATCTGTTGTTTCTATTCCTATAACTTATCATGAGGTGCTAGACATTACTCAATGAAAAGCTACTACAGATAAAGAGATTGATGCTCTTTGTTCACATGGCACATGGATCCTTGTACCTTCCTCTACAGGACCACAGCAGGCAAGGATGTGATTGGTTGTTGATGGATTTTTGTGGTTAAGTACTTAGCCAATGGTCAAGTGCATAATAGCTCGCCTTGTTGTCAAGGGACATGCACAAACTTATGGTGTGGACATCTTTAACACCTTTTCCCGAGTGACATGCATTAACCCTATCAAGGTCATTTTTTCTATTGCTATGAACAAGGATTAACCTATATTCCAACTATATGTCAAAAATACCTTTCCTTATGGTGATCTACAAGAGACAATTCACATGAAGCAACCTCTTAAGTACATTGCTCAGGAGGAGTCACAAGTCTGTTTGCTGAAAAAAGCTATTTATAATCTCAAGCAAAATCCAAGAGCATGATTTAACAAATTCAACAAAGTCATTCGTATTATTGACTTCCAGAAGAGCAATGCTTATCACTCTATCTTTGTGAAGAAGATAGCCATGGGACTAGTTATATTGACAGTATATGTGGATGACATACTTTTTACTAGTCCTGACATCAAAGACAACAAAAAAAGTACTTGAAAAAACATTTTGTCACTAAAAACATGAGAACTTGTCGTTACTTTTTTAGGATTGAGATTGCAAGAAACAAATTTGGGGTTTCACTGAATCAGAGAAAGCATGCACTTGACCTTTTAGAAGAAACAAGGTTACTTAGCACCAAGCCTGTAAATACTCCAATGACATTTGGCACTCATCAGTTGTGGGATCATGATTCACCATTGTTGGAAGATACATCATGTTATAAGTACCTTGTTGGCAAGCTCATCTATCTGACTATAACAAGACCAATATAACATATGTTGCAGGAATTAGTAGTTATGACCAAGCCAAGGCAGTGTCATATGGATATTGTGATGAAAATATTGGAATATATCAAGGGATCGCCCGACAGAGGTCTCTTGTTCAAGGAATATATCAATGAACACCTAAAAGTTATTCTGAAGCTAGTTATGTCGATGATAGAGGTGACAAGAAATCTATAACAGACTTTTGTGTCTTCCTTGATAAAAATCTAGTTACATAGAGAAGCAATAAGCAGACTTTTGTGTCTTCCTTGATAAAAATCTAGTTACATGGAGAAGCAATAAGCAGTTTGTGGTTGCTAGATCTAGTGCCGAAGTCGAGTATTGAGTATAGCTTATACTACTTGTAAGCCCAAGTGATTGAGGACCTCGATGGAAGATTTTGGAAAACCCTATTCTATTCAATTTCCTATGTTTTGCGATAATCAAGCTACCATTCACATCTCTCAAAATCCAGTCTTCCATAAGAGAACTAGACATATTAAAGGAGATTACCATTTTAGAGAAGAAGAGATTCTAAAAGGAAGAATCTACACTCCCTATATCTCGTTTGTTGATGAGATTACTGATATATTCATGAAGCCATTGCCGTCTACTTTTTCTTTCATGTGTACCAAGCTAGGCTTTTTGATTTGTATGTTCTAACTTGATAGAGAGTGTTAGAAATAGGGTTTACTATTATTAGTTTATACCCTCAAGGGGTATTCTTGTAAGTTTGCTTTTCACCCTCACTTATACAAGGAGATTAAGGTTTACATAACAATAATGAAGGATTTTCTCTCTCAACATGGCATATGGCCTACTAAATCATGCTTTTAGCTCTAATACAATGGTCTTTGGGTTTATTTTGGTGTTTTCTATTTATGAAGATTTTGGAGATTGATGAGTACGGTGTGCAAGTGCAACTTTAAGTAAGATGATTGCTTTAAAACTGACCATTAACCATCTAACCTCTTGGCGTCCTCAGATCTTGGAGTGTTACAGCTTGAAAATTTTACTTGTGCCAGTTACATTAAGCTATCGAGAATAGATTCTTAGATGGTGATCTTCAAAAAAAGGTTTGAGTGAAACCTCCAACCAAAAGAGGACATCCACCACAAAGTTCCCGACATCTATAATATACACTTCATGTTCTCAAACAAGCCTTCATGCCTCATTTGCGAGTTCAGGTTGATGTCCACATGATATTAATTTTCAAAAACGTCACTATGTTACAGCGTAACGCCTCGATCCCAGGCACGCTACCAAATCACAGTAACCCAAGTATAATTACACAAATTACAGAAACAAATATAACTGTAACTAAGGTTCACCTTCAAGATCACAATGTGCGACTAGAAGTTCCAATTCCTGCACCGGAATTCGACTGCCCGCGATCTGCACCTGAAAACCAAAAAACACGCATGAGTGATATCTAAGTCACCCAGTACGTGCTCCAAAGCATACAAACCACAAAAACTCGCCAAAATCAAAAATCTCACTTTTTCAAAACTTGATTTTCTCTTTTTGAAAATCATCCTTTCTTTATTAAACAATCACTTGGGAATTCAATCCCAATCCATATTCTTTTTCAAAAGCCATATCTCTTTTCTTTTCTCAAACATCTTGGAAATT
>JAMKQA010001682.1:0-33195 GCA_024699735.1 Posidonia australis | reverse complement strand
GGGATCCTTACCCACATCTTTTTGGTTTTCGCAGACTTGTCCTTATTGTTTTTGCATGATTTTTCATGTTTATGGTTTTCCTTGTCTTCCATAATAGATTAGGTGGCGACTCCTGCATTTTGCATTTTGTTTTGTTTTTCGACGTGATTTTGCCGACTGTTTTGCATTCTTTTTGCAGAATCTCCTCGCCGGCATGGTTACAAAATGATTTGCTTCTTCTGTGTTGAGTATAAAGATTTATCAATGAGGATGATATTTTGAAAGAAAGGAAAGGAAAGTTTGAAATGGCATTGTTTTCAAAGTCTTTCTAATCGAATGTTTTGGTTTGGCGATGGTTGTTTTCTAGAGATTTTCTGGCAATTGTTTTTGTGGGATTATCGCTGTTTTTGAGGCACGTACTAGGTGACATTCCTGTCACTCACGCTTGTTTTCCTTGTCCCCTTTTGTTTGAGGTGCTCAGGGGTAGGAGCAGTCTAGTCTGGTACATCTTTTCGAGCCACCTTTGCCGCACACAAGCCTGGGTGTTTAGCTTTATTTATCTAATTCTGTTATTTTGATTCTTTTAGCTGCAATTGGGTAGTTCCTGTACTGTTGTGTAGCACCAGGGGGTTACAGAGTGGTATCAGAGCCTAGGTTCACTAAGTGCACTAGCTTAGGGTGTCCGGCATTGTGGCTTTAGTTAAACTGCTTGATCGGCATGGGATCATAGCACCTGATTTGTTTGTTTGCTTGCTTGTTTGTTTACTTGTGGTGGCAGTAAGATGCTGCTTAGCAGTTAGGGTAGAGGTAGGACTCCTGCAGCTAGTTCTGGTGAGGAGTAGGATAGTGGTTAGGGAGGTCTTCGGTAGGAGTGCTCAGACTTTCGGCAAGAACAACACTGATGGGACCAAGGCAAACCCCTGCCTTAAGCAGTTCTGTCGATTGAGTCCTCCGACTTTTGATGGCAAGGGCAAGCCAGAAGATTGTGAGGCATGGCTGCTTGAGATTGAGAAGGTCGTGGTGGGCTTGGAGTGTCCGACTGAGAAGTGGGTCCATTTGGCTACCTTTCAGTGTAAGGGAGACGCCGACTAGTGGTGGAGAACCACCCACCGTATGAAGTTCCCTAATGCGGACATGCTGATGATATCATGGGAGGATTACCGAGATGCCTTCTACGAGAAGTATTTTCTAGTATATGAACGGGATTGGCTGGACAAGGAGTTTAGAAACCTAAAGCAAGGTAGCATGACCGTAGCCAAATATGAGGCGGCCTTCACCAGACTGGAGTAGTTCTCACAGGCATTTGATACTGAGTAGTGCAGAGCCAAGAGATTTGTGGAGGGACTGACTCCAGCAATCAAATCGAGGGTTTTAGGCTACGAGTACCCCACTTTGGCTAGAGAAATGGAGTTGGTGGCCCGTTATAAGGAGGACCACATGCTGTTCTTCGAGGATCACCCCAAGGGTAAGGGGATGGCATTTGCTCCACGGTTTTTCACTTCCGGGAGGCAGAGCTCAGGCAGTTCTGGGAGCTCTAGGAGGAAAAGGAAGGAGCGCGTCGAGTCTGTTGCTGGGGGAGGAACTGGATACAGTCAGGCTGGTTCGAGCAGTGGCCCGGAAAGGAAGAAAACTTGTTATATCTATGGGCGCCCGGGGCATGTAGCAGCACAATGTTACCATCGACAGCGGAACCCCGAGAAGATGGTCTGCTACAACTGTGGAAAGTTTGGGCACATCTAGCGAAATTGTCCTGATCCTGCAAAGCCAGCTCGGGACACGCCCCATCAGCTAACTAAAGGGCGAGTGTTCTCCATATCTGCTCCTGATGCCGGTCCATTAGGGGATGTAGTAGAGGGTGAGGAATAGATGCATGTTTGAATTATAACCTTTCCCTTTATGTATTACTGTATCTATTACTCTCCCTATGTGTTTGTTGTTGTTTCGTGTTGTTGTTGATGGATATTATTTTCTATCTAGGTTCCTTTCTTGTGGCTGACTGTATGGCTAGAGTTCTGTTTGACTCGAGGAGTTCCTTTGCTTTTATCTCTGAGTCCTTTGCTACAGAGGTTGGGGACCGACCAGCCAGATTGGCCTTCCATCTGGATGTGGTGACCCCCTTGGGGGAGCACAGCTTGGTATGAAAATATTTGCGGTCAGTCAGTGTGAAGTTAGGGGACCAAGATTTTAGAGCCAATCTGATTGTGATGGATATGCATGAGTATGACATTATCTTGGGGATGGACAGGTTGGTGAAGCATTCAGCTATTATTGACTGTGCTAAGAAAAGAGTCTTGGTCAAGTGTTTAGACTAGGATTGGTGTGTGGTGCAAGGAACCAGGCCAGGAGAACAGAAGAAGATGATTTCTACAATGAAAGCCTACCACCACTTATCTAGGGGATGTATGGCATATTTGGCGAGTGTGACAGTGTCTTCTTCTCCAGTTCTAAGGGTGCAGGATATACCCGTGGTTCAGGAGTATCTTGATGTGTTTCCTGAGGACATGCCTGGGATGCCGCCACACCGGGAAGTTGAGTTCCAGATTGACCTGGTGCCAGGATCAGGCTCCATTTCTAAGGGTCCTTACTAGATGGTGCCAGCAGAGTTGAGGGAGCTTAAGGATCAACATTAGGAGCTTCTGGATAGAGGATTTATCAGACCGAGTGTGTCACCCTAGGGTGCACCAGTGCTGTTTGTGAAGAAGAAGGATGGTTCACTCCGCCTTTGTATTAATTATCGGATGCTGAACCAGATCACAATGAAGAACAAATATCCTCTACCTAGGATTGATGATTTGTTTGATCAACTTCCGGGGGCTTCAGTCTTCTCGAAGATTGACTTGAGATCAGGGTATCACTAGCTGCGGATCAAGGAAACTGATGTGCAGAAGACAGCTTTTCGTAACCTGTATGGCCACTACGAGTTTTTGGTTATGCCATTTGGGTTGACAAATGCACCAGCTGCTTTCATGGACTTGATGAATAGGGTGTTCAGACCCTACCTGGACCAATTTGTTGTGGTATTCGTTGATGACGTGCTGGTATATTCCCTTGATGTGCAGACTCATCAGACACTTGAGAATGGTGTTAGAGACTTTGAGGCAACACCAACTGTATGTGAAGTTCTCTAAGTGTGAGTTTTGGTTGGAAGAGGTTACATTCCTTGGTCACATCATTTCAGGCGAGGGAATTAAAGTGGACCCAGCCAAGGTTGAGGCAGTTAGTAGTTGGGCTAGACCCAAGACCGTGACTGGATATTATAGAAGATTCATACAGGATTTCTCCAAAATTGCAGCACCCTTGACCAGATTGACACAAAAGGAGGTTCCTTTAATTTGGGACTAGCAATGCGAGGAAGGCTTCAATGAGTTGAAGACCCGACTGGTCGCATTGCCAATTTTGACTCTACCTTCGGGGAGTGGGGGTTTTGCAGTATACTGTGATGCTTGTGGCACAGGATTAGGATGTGTGCTGATGCAGCATGGAAGAGTTGTGTCCTATGCCTCACACCAGCTAAAGAATCATGAAAGGAATTACCCCACTCATGACTTGGAGATGGCTGTTGTAGTGTTTACTCTGAAGATTTGGAGACATTACCTGTATGGTGAGCAGTTTGAGGTATTCACAGACCACCGGAGCTTAAAGTATATCTTCACTCAGAAGGATCTGAATCTGAGGCAGAGAAGATGGGTGGGATACCTCAAGGACTATGACTTTAGCCTATCCTACCATCCCGGGAAGGCCAATATGGTTGCTGATGCCCTGAGTAGGCACACTCACTTGATATCCAGTTTGATGATCAAGGAGTGGTGTATGCTAGAGGACTTGGTTGGATGTAGACCGTTGTAGCAGTCTCAGGGACCTGTTGGAGCTTGGGTAGCAAGCATGTCTGTTCGCCCAAGGTTATTGGAAACTATTGTAGCTGCTCAGCAACTTGATACCTTTGTGCGGGAGATTTGGGCTAAGCTGGAGGTAGGAGAGGGGCCTCGTTTCTCTGTTGGTGCAAATGGAGGACTCATGTATGATCTGCGCTTGTATGTGACTCAGGTGGAGGATGTGAAACAAAGACTACTTGATGAAGCCCATCGATCTAAGTATTCAATTCATCCCGGGAGCACCAAGATGTACAGGGATCTGAAGAGAAATTTTTGGTGGCCTGGAATGAAGAGAGAGATAGCTGAGCATGTGATGAAGTGTGCAACCTGCCAAATGGTGAAGATTGAACACCAGAAGTCTGGAGGAATGTTGCAACCTTTGGACATCTCGGTGTGGAAATGACAGCATGTCTCAATGGACTTTGTGACAGGACTGCCTAAGACCAGGAGAAAGAACGACACCATCTAGGTGATCGTGGATCGTCTCACAAAGTCAGCACATTTCTTACCTATGAGGGTGAATCTCCCATTAGCTCAGTTAGCAGAGTTGTATATGGTTGAGATAGTCCGACTACATGGGGTGCCCATGTCCATTGTGTCTGATAGGGACATCAGGTTCACATCTAGATTCTGAGGAGCATTGCAAGAGGCTTTTGGCACTATTTTGCATTTCAGTACGGCCTTCCATCCTTAGACAGACAGGCAGACTGAGAGGACTATCCAAACCTTAGAAGACATGTTGAGGGCCTACACCTTGGACTTTAGGGGGAGCTGGGAAGATCATCTTCCGTTGATCGAGTTCGCCTACAACAACAGCTACCATTCCAGCATAAGTATGGCATCGTATAAGGCGTTGTATGGCAGACCCTGTAGAACACCTACCTGTTGGGATGAAGTAGGCGAGAGGCAACTTGTGGGCCCAGAGATTGTGCAACAGTATGCAGAAAAGGTGGACTTGATTAGGAAGAGACTGGCGGCTGCACAGAGCAGGCAGAAGAGCTATGCAGATCATAGGCGCAAACCATTGGAGTTCGAGGTTGGAGACTTCGTCTTCCTTAAGGTGTCACCAACGAAAGGCATATTCAGATTTCGGTGGCAGGGAAAGTTGAGTCCTTGCTACATTAGACCCTATAGGATAATCAGAAGAGTCGGGGAAGTTGCCTACCAGTTGGACTTGCCTTTAGAGTTCTCAAGCGTGCACAGTGTTTTCCACATCTCGATGTTGAGGAAGTGTTTAGCTGTTGCATCCCAAGTGATTCCAGTTCAGCTGGATGAGCTGCAGGAAGATTTGACCGTGGTGGAGGATGCTCTGCAGATCCTTGATAGCAAGGAACAGATCCTCAGAACCAAGGTAATTCCTCTTGTGCTAGTCCAATGGCAGCATCGTGGTGTTGAGGATGCTACTTGGGAGCGAGAGGCAGACATGCTGTCCCAGTACCCCCATTTGTTTGATTAGTGAATTTCGAGGACGAAATTCTTTTAAGGGGGGTATGATGTAACATCTGTGCCTGGTTTTCCATTTAATATAAACCATGGAATTTCCTGTAATTATTTGTATGTTGTTTATAAATGATTAATCCAGGCTGTGTTTGTTGGCTGTGATCTCTCCCAGTGTTTTGTGCCCCTGGTTTCTCCCATGTGGTATGACTTCTTTGGCTTGTGGGTCTGTTTTGCAATTGGGACCCGTGTTTGGGGTAAAACCCACATGGGCTTGAGCTTGGCCCCTGTCAATAGCCCAACCATGCCCGTGACCTCCCTTGCTTATCTTCTCCATGCCCGTGATCCATTCCCCCTACTCGCTAGGCCTGGCGGGGAGGGTTGCTTGTCCCGTCCCTTCGATGGTAGGGTGGCTGGCAGCGGATCGGCGGAATCCGTTGGGATGGCAGGCGATGGTGGCTTTAAAGGGAGGCGTGCAGCGTGGGGGAGGAGCAGAGAAACCAGAGAGAGGGCAAGAGGGAGTGCGGAGGCTGAGGAGAGGTTGCGTGCCAGAGGAGATCGTGCGAGTGCGGGGGGAGGCTGGTGTCGTGCACAGCCGGAGCTCAAGGACATGCGGGGCTTGTCGAAGCCAAGTACGCGTTCCCCCTTTCGTTTCCCTCCATCAGTTGAGATATGTTTAGGTTAAGGGATAAAACCATGAATAATGTTGTAAAAATCATGCAAAAATATGGGAAATGTTGGGAAGGTGATGAATCATGTGTTTGTGGTAATATGATGCTAATTTGTGGTTGATTCGAGAGATTTTTGCTACGTATTGTGAAGCATGCTACAGTGACCTCCGTACGAGCTTTATGCCTTTCTGAATTTCTATAGAATAGCATGCTTAATGGATTCATGTTTTGATTGAGGGGTTTTGGAGTAGACTTGAAGGTCAACATCCCATGTTTTACTTGCAATTTTTGTTGTGACTTTGAGGGGTCCGCTCCTTACTCCCACCTTGGGGAGAAGTGACGATGGTAGTTGGGAGGGTTTTCTACAATCGCAGAAAACGGTATGCCGAACTGGATTCGGTATGCCGAAATGCTCCCAAGTGGTTCCCTGGACCACAGATTCGGACGACCGGAGGGGATTCGGTCGACCAAATCAGGGGGTTTCAGACGACCAGACAATTTCGGTCGACCGTTCTAGCAGGGGACTGGTTTAACTGATAGAGGATTCGGAATGCCAAAACATTTCGGTCAACCGAATCCGGGAATTTCGGCTGACTAGGACCCAATTCGGTATGCCGAATCAGGACCCTGGGCTATTTTGGAAAATACTTGGAAAATGTTGATAAATATGGATAAATACATGATAAATGTATGAAATGCATGGAAATGACTTGTGAGATGATGCATGTAAATATGTTGTTTTTAATGATGTTTTTCCATGAATTATGAAACATGACTTATGTGTATAAATGTGGACCCATGTGAGGGGTGATTGCATGGTATAATGACCATGAATGAATGTGTGGGTTTGAAAACCACAGATGATGATGTGACGCATAATGCGTGTGATTTAGAAAGAGTTTTATGAATGGAAAATGGTTTCGACAAATGTTTTGAATAGAGGAATTGCATATGATTTTAAAGAGATTAATGGAATTGTAGGAACCACAATGAGACTAGGGCTTGCCGTCGAGGTAGTGAGACCCCTAGAGATGTTGGGGACGTGTCCTTGGTTGTGGTTGTTGAGTTTGCGGTCCAGGGTAGGAGCCTCGAGACTGTGGTGGTACTATAGGACCTTGGGTATGGTAGACCCAGACTACCCTCAGTGCCGGTGTTGGACGGGTCTGGGGTTAGAGTCCATAGGTGCTGGGGCACTAGGGCGTCTCAAGGATGCACTTTGTGCTTGTACCAGTGAGGGTACATTTTGAGGCTGCGGTCGGGACGGTTGAACTCCAGCGCGGGGTGGTTCACTGTGGCACTGCAGTGTGGGTGTAGTGACATGGAATCCTCACCAACTGCTTGTGGCCAGGTCGATCGCTTGTGGCTAGGGTGATGTGACCAGTTTTTGGAATGGTAAGTGTGGATTTGTGTGTGGGACTTGTTCCTAGCCCTGATTTGTGATAAATTATGTGAATGGTTTTAAATCATGCTTTAGGCTAGGAAACTAGATGAAATGATTTGCTTCTCTTGTGTTGAGTATAATGATTTATCAATGAGCATGAGGTTTTGGAAGAAAGGAAAGGAAAGTTTGAAATGGCATTGTTTTCAAAGTCTTTCTAATCGAATGTGTTGGTTTGGCGATGGTTGTTTTCTGGAGATTTTCTGGCAATTGTTTTCGCGGGTTTATCGCTGTTTATGGGGCGTGTATTGGGTGACATTCCTGTCACTCACGTGTGTTTTCCTTGTCCCCTTTTGTTTCAGGTGCTCAGGAGTAGGAGTAGTCTAGTCTGGTGCATGTTTTTGAGTCACTTTTGCCGCACACAGGTCTAGGTGTTTAGCTTTATTTTTCTAATTCGGTTATTATGATTCTTCTAGCTGCAATTGAGTAGTTCCTATACTATTGTGTAGCACCCAGGTGTTACAAATTCACTTTGAGAATAATCCTTGCCAAGGGATTGTAGGTTATTAGTTATTTCATTAAATCTAGTGAACATTTCACTTATGGGTTCATTATCTTTCATTTTAAATAGTTCAAATTTGTGAACAAGCATGTTTATTTTTCTTTCTTTAACTTGGTTAGTTCCTTCATGTGTAACCTCTAAAATATGTCATGCTTCATGGAAACTCTTGCAGTTTGGGATCTTATTAAATTGTTCTTTACTAATAGCACAAAATAATATGTTTAATCTTTTAGCATCTAATTGGGCTAGGATTTCATCTTCATTACTCCACTCTCTAAAGGATGTGAAGCTCAAGATAAAGCCATTTATTACTACATCCCATAATTCAAAATTTATTGATTTCAGATATATATTAATCCTACATTTCCAGTAACTATAATTTATTCCATCAAAAAATGGTGGTCTATTAATGCTTTGTCCCTTCATAATATTATTGTTAAATGATAAAGAAGTCATATATTCTAGTAGATAATTAATCTAACTTTAGAAAACCTCACTCTGATACCAATTGTAGGATCGAGTGACTTCTCTAAAGGAGGTGAATAGAGAATTTTAATTTTAAATATTTACTTTCCCAATTTTAGTTACAAGTTAAACAAAATGAGGTGTTTTAATAAAGTAAACAGGCAACTATTACACAATCATATAAATTTGAAGTTAAGACTAATTCATGCACAGGAAGGGGATGAGAGGAATTGAATACACATGCAATTTATAGTGGTTCGGCCAAAACCCCGGCCTAGTCCACTCCTCAAGACCATCTTGAGATTTTCCCTTATACTTAAGTAATAAAACACTTACTTGTGTTAGCTATTCCACCAACCCAATCCTTGCTCCTTCCACTTCTTGTACCCCGAGAAACTAGAGCCTCCTTTTGTTGCTTTACAACAGATGACTTCCCTTTCACAGAGCGCTTTTAAATAAAGATTACAACACCGAGCTTGTGAAGAGAACGTAAGACAAAGTTGAGCAAAGTAATCAAGGGCTACAAGTATGTTGATGTGATGTGTATCCTATCATGATTTGTAGGGGTCCTATTTATAGCTAAAGGACCATCAAAAGATGTGTCTAACGACTATAAAAACGGTCATAAACGGCTAGTCTATCGGTATGCCGTTTTAACCTCCGAAATGCCATTTATGTCTTCAAACTACAACTCTCGGGTAACTCGGTATGCCAAAATTATTTTGGTATGCCGAATTCTCCTGATATGGTATACCATTTTAGTACGGTATGTTGTTTTATCTTCAGCTTTATCTCCACATTCTTTTTCGGAGTTCCGTTGCTTGTGCCGATTTTTCCTGCTTCGGTATGTCGATTTTCCTCCGGTATGTCGTTTTTGATTCTTCATCTTTGATTCGGAGTTCTATTTCTTGTACCGATTTTTCCTGCTTTGGTATGTCGATTTTCCTCTGGTATGCCGTTTTTGATTTCTTCATCTTTGATTCGGAACACTGATGCTTGTGCCGATTTTTCCTGATTCGGTATACCGATTTGGTTCGGTATGCCGAAATGGTTCTTCTTTTATTTTTCAACTAATTTGCTAAATATATCTTTACATATTTATTTACAGCATATTACATAAGGTTTAGATGACTCATGTAATTACAATTCTTCAAAGGTATTTTTCTTTCATGAAAATATACAAAAAATTCATTAGTCCAAGTATAATCATCAAAACAAAATATATTTCTAACAGTATGATACTCCCTCTTGAGCATCGTGTGTGGAGAACACCGCAAGGTGGCGCACCCTGTGGTGGCCAGTGTGGGTGGGACACATGCCCCGTAGCTTGTAGCGTCTTGAGAGACAGGACAACCTTCCCAAGGAGGGGTTGGCTTTGTGAGGATTCTCCAGGTGGGAGAATCACAGAACAACGTGGCTTCTACACAGGGTGGCACGTCATGGCAGTGCAGACGCTGTTGGTTGCTCTTCGGTGGATTACTTGTAGCCAAAGTTTGGTTGCCTGGTGCTAGGCTTCCCGACTCACTATGTGTGGTTTTTGCCATTGCGGGTCTTCGCTTGTGGTTTTGGACTAGTAGAGCCCCAGCTGTGGTTTTGGCCAGTGTAGGCCTAGTTTGTGAGGTTTTGAGAAATAGTTTGCAAAAAAGATTTAGAAGGAAGTTAATTATGATTTGTTTTTCGTGGTTTTCTTGGAGTACGTACTGGGTGACCCCAGTCACTCATGCTTTTTCTTTGAGGTTTTAGCTTACAGGTGCGGACATGTGGTTGGTTTAGCATAGTGCATATAGTTTCGAGTCTCCTAGCTGCACACATACGTTCCTGGTAGTTAGTTATTTTCTGTTTAGCTTTATTTTTCTCGTAATTTAATTTGATTTAAATTATTGTGGGAAATGTGGGGCGTTACATTATCCGCCCATTCTATGGTTGAATCCTATTACGCTTTTTTATTCGCCTTTTCTATTTTGACTCTAGACAGCTTCTTTGCTACCCTTTTTCATTCATTTCCTTTTGGACAGCTTTTTTGCTACCATCTTTTCCTCTCTCTCTTTTTTTGGTCAATGGACAACTTCTTTGTTTTTCTTCATTTTTTTTCCTTTTTCTCCTTTTTTTAGACAGATGCCTATTCATCGCTACTCACTGAGATTTACACTATGATAACATACCTACCAAGTGTCAGTGGCCTCAACCCTGTTTTAAGTGTTTAGTTAGGAGATATTTATTATTGATGAATCGAATCACTTCTTTTATTTTGGATGCATTCCCTTCTTCTGCCCTTCTAGGTATGGCCTTGGACATCTACCCAATCACAACTTATTAAGATTTACGCTAGGATAGCATGTCTGACTCAAGGAAGTGTGTGGACTATTTATTCATGGATTGGAAGAAAAACTCTTGAAAACTTGTGTCCATCTCAGTGTCAGAACCTTGATCCCTTTTCCCACAAAGTGTTTGTGACGTGAGGTTAATGGCAAGGTTCCTAAGTCTTCGGAGACAACCAATTCACAAGCTCAGGCATTCCATTGGCTTAGTATGCATGTCAAGGGTAATACCTTTTAAGGTGTAGTGCATTCCAAAGATGTTCAAGCCTAGTACCATTCTCTATGGCCAAACAATAGGCATTGCTCAGATATGCCTTAATCACCAAGTATGGTTCATCCCATTCGGTCAAAGTTTCCCATACTTGTGTGGCAAGATTTCCTTCTCATTAAGTTTTTACTTTTTTTATATGGGAGAAGAGTAGGTCTTATTTATATATTTTGTACATTCATTGAAACATAAGCAAAATAAATTTACAAAAGGCTTATTTACAACAGTTAAGGGACTGCCTCTAGTGTAGTCTCCATCAGTAGGGACTTCTATCCTTCATGGTTGATTAGTGATGAATTCAACCCAAAGGATCTCGCTCCTGGCTTCCTAACCAGTGTCAAATGCATAATTTGTACCTTGTCTTGAAAAAGGAGGGTAGCTTGATGGATGCTCATGGTATTTTGCTCCTTGTATCACAAGTTGCATTAGTCGAAGTGTTTTTCTAAACTTTGGCTTGCGAGCATGGTTGACCCTATTGATGCACGAAATCCATTTCTTTAGCATGTGCTTGGCAAACTTTCAGAGGCACCAGTTCACTGCAGGGATAAGCTTTCCTCTAGTTGATGTATGAGGAGGCCTAGGTGGATGAGGCAATAGCTTCTTGATGCATAAAGGTGCAGTAAGCTCATTTTCTACCCCTAGCTCATTTGGATCAACAATATTTAGGTTGGATGGTGCATACATCAGTTCTTACTCTAGCACAGGTGTTGGCTCTGGCATGGGTATTGGCAATGGTTCATGCTCTAGCTTGGGTGCTAGCTTTGTCATGGGCATTAGTTCTTGTACTTGCTTGGGTTTTGGCTTTGGCATTAGTTTAGGCTCTTGCACGGGCTTTGGCGTTGACTTTGTAGGTATCCCATTTTTTCATTTCCCAGAGTTGAGTAGGATAGGAACCCTTGAGGCAACCCAGATCACATGGCTAAAGATCTATAACACATTATCCGTGATTTCTTTAAAAACATTTTGATTTTACGTAATTCAAGGTCGTTAGTTGTGACAGAGCTAGTACACTTAGACTAATGGTAGGTTCAAGCCTTTTGAACATTTTTGGTGCAAGTTGATAGCTATGGCAGAGTTGATACTTTGGCCTTACCCAAATTGGTGGTAGATTTGAGTATTTTGATTTTAAAGATGTTTTTATGATTTTATGGAATTTCTGAGATATTTTTGGGCTTTTAATGCATCTCTATGGATTAAGATAAAAGACAAAGGGGGTAAAATATAAAAGACCTAGATGTTGCCTATGTGGTAGGCAATAGGTCTAGTCTCTAGTTTAGAAGGCTACAAGTCTAGCCGCCTCACTTTCTAGCGACAAATACACTAGGTGCCAATTAATCAGGCGACGAGTATCCTAGATATCTCTCTCAACATAATTTGTCACCCCAAGTGTTAATATAATATATGGGACACTAGGTGCCAATTAATCAGGCGACGAGTATCCTAGATATCTCTCTCAACATAATTTGTCACCCCAAGTGTTAATATAATATATGGGACACTTTTAAATATTATCATGATTTTTTTCCATAATTATTATAATTTCTATGATTTTATGGCACTTAAATATGTATACATATCATATAAAGCTTTATAAATGTTATTTGATTTAGGAAAATTCTAAAAATATTGATGAAATCATAAATTTAGATTACTTATCTTTATTTTTACCAAAAACGTGATTTTATGATAAGTTATCACATTTTTCAATGTTATAACTACATTTAATACAAGATAATGCTAAAAATAAAGATAAAATCCAAAATATCTAGACGATTGCTAATCTATTTTAAATCTAATATATTCTTGATTTTAACTAATCATTTAGTAATTTTGGAGATTTAGAATTTTCAAATTTGATTTACTTAACATTTTAAGTTTAAATTGAAATTGGAATCTTTCTATTACGAAGATGATTTTAAATCAATGATTTGGTCGTTATTCGCTAATAGATTCGTAAGATGATATTTTGGGATCTTTATTTTCAAATTTTCACCTTTTTAGTTACTCAGCACCTGTCCCAGTGACAACTAGCTGACGTGGAAAATATCATTGTCTTTTAGGTGTTGATTCACTACGTCCGGCAAAATTGGAATCTACAACCTCGTTGCTTGTACAAGCGGTGACACAATGACTCTATCGTCGGTCACATCGATGACGACATCTAAAAAAATATTTTTTCTATTTTTATCAAGTTTAATCGTGGCCCTTGATCTCTCGCTTGTCTTTAATGAGATTTGGTGCCCCTAAACTTTATAAATAGAATTCCTAGGTCAAGAGTTTGTGGAGAGGCAATTCAAAAACCCTAGGAACCAGTCAAAAACCCTACAGAGAGATCCTGTGAAAGAGAGACTGAGACAGAGAGAGCCATAGCCCCTCCTCTATCCAAATCCCCTATGAAAACCATGATCCTAGAGATCATCTCCCATCCAAAGCCAAAGCGCACTTCCAGAGCTCCATCCACTAGCCTCCACTTCCTTCACTCCACGTCAAAGCGCATAAGGGTGAAAGGGAGTATTTTTTCTCTCATTCATTTTTATTTACATAATCTATTGCATGTTATAATATAGCCAAAGGCATATACATGCAGGGACAACCCCTAGTTAGTATTAGTTTAATTTTCATGTTGTTTATTGTTGTTTTTCTGATACTGTTTACTACACCTAGAATTAATCCAGATTTCTTATTTTGTTGTTTGTTTTGAAGAAAAGAAGAATACTACATAGCATGAGGACGCCACTAGGCAGCATCCTATCACCGACCTAGTGAACTGAGAATCAACATCCAATACAACTACCATCTCCCATAGGCATCTTGTCAGCCAGCAGCAGCGAAGAGCAAGTGGCGATCACAAAAGAGACATCAATTTGAATGGACATGACGACGACTCTACAATAACATCCCCTTAAAATCCATCCACAGACTCTAGCTTTACTCTAGCAATAGCTCAGGTGTAGGTTTTGGCATTAGCTTAGGCTTTTGCATGGACTTTAGTTTTGGTTTGTCTTTCTTGAAATATCAAACAAATTTCGACCGCACTGCAAAAGTGGTGTCCCAACCTTGTTTGGGTGTGTTGGTAGTTGCTGCCTTAATGATGATTGTGCTTATTTAATTCTTAGTGCTTGTGTGGTCACCAGTTGTTGGTGTCATACTGGCTGCACTGGGGCTTGCCATTAACAAGGGACGGACTGTGGTAGCCTCCATGATTGCCTATTATTGTCATGATGGTTGTTGCCTTTGCTTCCTTAAATTCGATTAACATTGATTTGATTGATGTCATCTTCAAGCAGTTGTGGTTCTTCCATCTCAAATTCATGGATATTCTTCTTAATTGATATTGCTACCTCATATAATGTAGAAACGGACAGGCAATAGGCGCTAATAATTCCTTTCTTCATCTATCCTTTAGTGTTTGCTAGTAACTTTTGGACTATTTGCCTTTCTAGGATTATTAAGCCAAACCTGGAGGCCATGTCTCTCCATCAGTTAGCATAAGTGAACCAATCTCCATCAGGCTTCATCATTTCCTTCGGCAAATCATGGAAGACTAGTTTTAAATCTATCTTATCCTCGTATTTGAGTAGGAAGCTCTCTTGAATTCACTTAAAACTATTCAATTCTTCCTTGCTCAGTGACATGAATCACTCCATGGGCTCTTCTTCAAGAAAATAGAAGAATAGGTGGATAAGGATCCCTAAGTCATGGCAATAAGGCACGACCACTAATTGGAGCCTCATAATGTGGCTGTGAGGATTCATGGCTCCATTGAATATGGGCATCTTTGGATATTTGAACCTTGGAGGTAGTCAAACAGGAGGGAACTTACTCATATCGATGGAAGGTAGAGCTTGAGTGTGCACTCCCAGTGCACTGAGCATCTTCCTCATTTCTGCCAAATTGGTGCTACCCACCAAAGCTGCTTGAGTATTGAGATTTGAAATATGAGGTAATTACTTTGGTTGCTCGAAGAGGAGTGGATTGACTCTTTGTCTAACTTTGCCATTCGAACTATCCCCCACAAAATAGAGGATTCGTTTCCATTTTAAAGCCACTATTGGGCGCATTACGCTGCCCCTAGTGTTCGATATCTGGTAGCACATTTCTGTGCTATCCCTGGTATAGATCTTTAGGGAAGTGGTTTGCAATGAGCCTTTGTTGTCCATCACCTAGGAGGTGTTGACCTTGGTGGGGATTATGGAATTAGTGATTTCTAACCCTTGACAGGATTGCATTAGTCGATGGCGTATTGTCCTTGTTGATGAGAAAGCGGTATATTGCTTGATATTGGACATGGTCTGGGTCCAATTCTTCTTCAGTGGTTGGATGGAATATCCCCATGGCAGTTTCCACCTCAGGCATACTATTTGGATCTCAATGATTTCAATTATTACTCAGGTTGTTCCTTCTTAAATTCAAACATTTGCTTTAACTACAGATTTGATTTAAGTTACTATAAAACGTAAGACGCTAGTAGACCCACATCTAATGTAAGACGTAGAAGATTCAGTGTCTAACACCTCTATTAGCCAACTTTGAAATTCTCAAATATGAATTTGCTTATGCAAACAACATTCAATGTATGCATTTTTTTACATAGTTACCACATACCCCTGGTACACCATCCTTTTCCTTTAATGGTAAAACATCCAAATCTGGTTGATGGCAAGATAAATTACATTGATCGGAGTTTAAGCAATCTAACATTGTTGGACATCTGGTAAGAAGCGTTCAACGTTAGGCACTATTGCTAAAGCATCTAACACTTTAAGCTGCCTTACTGTGTAAAATGTTGTCATAGGTGCATTCAATAAAGGACCTCTAAATAAGGCATGAAAATACCAAAGATTTTTCTTGAGTCCAAAAATGGGAAAAAAATGGAAGGGAGCAAACCTAAAGATATTAAATATTGGCCTAGCAGAATTAAAGGTTGAATGCTTGCTTCCTTGTGTATAACGTTGAACTCTAGGTTTCCTGCATTCAAGAATTCATTTTTTGATTACCGAAGAATAATATTACATTTAACAGTTAATTAAATACCAATCCATTCAACTTGGCTCATACTTCGATCACCAAAAATACAACCAAGTGGGAACAAAGTCCGAAACAATAACTTATAATCCTTAGGATACTGAACTAATAAAATTTCCCCAGAATCCACACTAGCAATACACCCTAGGAACCCACACTTCAATTCCGCCCGTCTGCCACAGAGACCTCAAGTGTTATATCCTACTCCTCTTAAAAGAATTCCACCCTCAAAATTATATAGTCAGGCAAATAGGTAAGGATACTGTGAATGGATGTCTACTTCACATTCCCAAGTGGCCTTCTTAGAGTCATGATGCTGCCAGTGAACTAGGACGAGTAGAACCACCATGTTCCTTAGGACTTACTCCTTTCTGTCAAGAATTTAGATGGCATTGTCCATCATCGACAGGTCCCTCTGCAACTCCTCTAACTGAACTAGTATTACTTGAGATGCATCAGCTAAGCACTTTCTCAACATGGAGGAATGAAATACGCTATGCATGCCTGCTAAATGTGGAGGCAACTCCAACTTGTAGGTAACTTCACCAACCATGTTGGAGATTCTATACGATCCAATGTAGCAAGGACTTAGCTTGCCTCGCTTACCAAATCTCATCATTCCTTTGGTTGGTGACAACTTTAGGAAGACGAAGTCTCCCACTTCGAACTCTAAAGGTTTCGCCTCCTATCTACATTGTTCTTTTGCTTGCTCTGTGCAGCCAATAATCTCTTGTGATTTAGATCTACTCTATTTGAATATTGCTACATGATCTCTAAACCAAAGAGTTGGCATTCACTCACCTCACTCCAACAAGTGGGCGACCTACATGGTCTCTCATACAAAGCTTTAGATGGGGTTATTCCAATGCTGGAGTGATAACTATTGTTGTAGGCAAAGTCGACTAATGGCCAGTGATTTTCCCAACTACCCTTTAGATCTAGAGCATAGGCTCTCAATATATCTTCCAATGGCTAGAAAGTCTTCTCAGTTTGACTATCTGATTGGTGATGGAAAGTAGTGCTAAAATTCAATATGGTGCCAAACACCTCATGTAAAGCTCTCTAGAACCTCGATGTGAACCAAGTATCTCTATCAGACACAATAGACACAGGAACTCCATGTAGACAGACGATATCAAACACATACAACTCTACTAATTGCGACAAGGGAAGATTCACCATCATAGCCAAGAACTGGGCTAACTTCAAGAGTTGATCCACAATTACCCACACTATATCATTCTTCCTTCTTGTCTTGGGTAATCTTGTCACGAAGTCTATGATGACATGCTCCCACTTCCACACTGGAATATCTAAAGGTTGTAGAGTCCCTCCAAGCTTTTGATGTTCAATCTTTACCATTTGGTTGTGTGACTATACCAGAACCAACCTTTCGTGGTGAGGGAGCGCGCGAAGGACCAAAAAGGTCACGACAAAGATGGTGAATCCGAGGAAGGACACTCGACACAAAGAAAACACGAAAAAAGAAACGATAAGGACAAAACGAAGTCGCCACCTAATCTTTTAAAAGCCGGAAAGACGAGGAAAACTAGATACGATAAAACGCGAGAAAAACAATACAAATGCAAATGTATGCATGAATGCGTGTTCATACTCCGTGCCTAATGGATGCAACACATTGGTCATTGTGGGCCAGAGAAAGGGTAAGGACTCCTGTTACGCATGGGGACGGTGTTAGGCACCCCCATGCGCTCAAGAAATCGGTCTTTCTAGGCTTTTGCTCACTTGTGTGTCGCCAAATGCAAATGATCATGTATGCTTGCTAGGGCTATGATGGATGTATGTTATATGCCATGTTGATGCGATTGAAGTGCAAGGGGGCAAGAATGATATGACCTAAGTGTGCTCAAAAAACGCTACATGAATCCTGGACCGTCAATCAAAAAGGATCCGACATAGTAATTGTCATCGCCCTAAATGCAAATGTGTCATGAAACATGATGTGAATTTCATGGTGCATGAGGTATAAAATGCTAGAGAGTGCACAATGTGGTGCATCATGCATGATGGCATAAGTCATAAGCATGATTAATGTAGATTGAAATGCATGAGAAGTAAGTAGGCATGCTAGGGTTTATGCCTGGATGCATGGATATGTGATGTGGAAATGGATGGGACTAGTGGGCAAGGGCTTAGGTCAGCTACCTGTTCCGTCCTTGGCAAACCCGCGCATGTCCACCACGCAAGTCTGTCGTGCAACCAGGGCACGCATGCCAGTCACAGAATAGGGCAACAGGCTAGCGAGATTTGCCCTTGCTCTAGGGAAAACATAATGGTGTAGATGGCTAAATGGATGCATGGGGTCCCAGAATATACTACCAAGAATAGATGCATGCTATGGATTAGGTCCTAAAATGCGTGGACATGTGATATGGAAATGAATGAGGTGGGTGGTGCCAAAGCTCAGCCCGACAACTTGTTCTATCCCTGGCAGAACCGCACATGTTACACGCGCAACAACGATGCACCTGCTGGAGACAGAACAAAGCTGTGAGCTTTGCCGTCTTGCAGACCCACATGCAATGATCCTAAAATGAATGCTATGCATGCATGAGCTTGGGGGCATGCTAGCGAATGTTCCTACATGTTTGGATGCATGGATGACCTAGTGGACATTTCCCCCCACCTACGTCGCCAAAGTTGGGTTCCGGCGTCGCTGGAGGTGGGGAAGACGATGTGTATGGCTTGTATGCATGGTGAGATGTAATGCAATCATGCTGAGGATGGCATGACTGAGATGTTGGATGAAAAATGTGGAAGAAAAAAAGCTTGTAGAGTAGAGGAGGTTGTTACCTGTGAGATGGGTTGTCTTCTTTGGCGGTGGCACTTCTCTTGCGATTGGCGCGTGATAGTTGTGGAGGCGGGTCTGAAGGGCTGAGGAGGTGTTGGTGGAAGGCTCAGGGAGGTAATGTGGGGTTGGTGTGGCTGTGGTAGTGGTTTGGGTTACGTGGTTGATTTCCGACCAGCAGATAAAGATGGAGGAATGGACGGTGACGGCCTGGGGAGTGTAGGACACTTCAGTGAGAAAGGAGGCTCTACTAGAAGGGCTGGACGTGCTCTGGCACAAGGCAGTCGATGCCTGGCCGAGAGGGAGTTGTGATGTATGCTGGATGGTCAGAGAATGGGAGGATGGCCGGAAATGGGTAGTTGGCGATGGTGGTTGCTCAGGGACGATTGGTGCTCAAGGTTGGGCGTCCAAAGGGGCGAAAGGTCCAAGAGAGGCAAGTGAGCCAAGAGACCAAGCTCGTGGCTGAGGGGAGCTCGCTTTGAGTGGAGGTGGCGTGTTGCAGGGGGCTGGCATACATCGTCGGCACTGCAGGCCACTGGCAGGGGCGACAGGGCATGGTCGGACGCATGGGTGGCGAGGCACGGCTGCAGCAGGGTGTGGTGGTGGCTGAGGCGTCAGGCACGCAAGGAAGCAGCAGAGCTACGCGGTGCTATGGTTCGTACCTAGTACGATGACAGTGATGGGTCGAGCGGCTCGTGCAGAACAGCCCTGGTCTACCCACCCATCCACGACGCATGATCATGCCATGCAACTGGGCCGTGCATCCCATTAGCACAAGGTACACAGGTTGGATTCTAGCGTTGGGTTGGTTTAAGTGTTAAGGTTGGTTTTAGGGTATCATAAGGGTGGAGTGCTTCATTGCCGCTGGAGCGTGCTCTTTCAGAGAAATCTACTGCGAATGGCTGCCAAAATGGGGTGTATATAGGTTGGTTACACATCTAGTCACATGCTCAGTTATATCTTTCTTCGACTCAGGCCACCAAAAGTTCCTCTTCAGGTCTTTATACATTTTGATGCTTTCTGGATGAATGGTATACTTGGACCGGTGAGCTTCATCTATTAATCTCTATCTTCCATCCTCTTCGCGAGGCACATGTAAGTGCAAATCATATCTCAATCCACCATCAACATCAACAAGAAAGTAGGGTGCCTCTCCCACCTCCAACTTTCTCCTGTGTCTTTGTACAAATGAGTCCAACTACTGAGCATCGACAATTACCTCCACTAATCTTGGGTAGACAGACAAATTAGTCACCCAACTACCAATAGGTCCCTGAGATTGCCTTTTGGGTCTGCACTCAACTAACCTTTCCAACATATGCCATTCCCTGACCATCAAACCGGCCATAACATGGGTACGCTTACTTGGCATATTGACAACCATGTTGGCTTTGCCTAGGTGGTAGGACAAACTAAAATTGTAGTCCTTGAGATATTCCACCCATCTTTGTTGTCTCAAGTTTAGATCTTTCTAAGTGAAGGTGTACTTCAAGCTTTGGAGATCTATAAACACTTCAAACTTCTCCCCATACAAGTAGTCTTGCTAGATCTTTAGTGAAAGCACTACAATAGCCATCTCGAAGTCATGAATTGGGTAGTTCCTCTCATGATCCTTCAACTGATGACAAGCATATGCCACCATCTTGCCATGCTACACAAGAACACAACTCAACCTATTACCACATGCATCACTGTACCTTGTGAAACCACCACTCCTAGAAGGCAAGTTTAACATAGAGCCTTTAGCTCATTGATACTCTATTCACACTACCAGCCCCACTCAAACGAGACTCCCTTCCATGTTAACCTTGTCAAGGGTGCAACAATTTTGGAGAAATCTTGAATAAATCTTCGATAATACCCTACCAAGCCTAAGAGACTCTTCGATAACCCAGCTGGTCAGAGCCTCCACCTTGGCAGGGTCAACCTTAATAACTTCTCTTGAGATGATGTGGCCGAGGGACATAACTTCACTGAGCCAGAACTCACACTTGGAGAACTCAACATATAGCTGATGTTGCCTCAGTGTCTCCAGCACTATTCTCAAATGCGTCTGGTGTGTTTCTACGTTCAAAGAGTAAACCAGCACATCGTTTACAAGTACCACCACAAATTGATCTAGGTATAGCCTAAATGCTCTATTTATCAAGTTCGTAAATGTGGCTGATGCATTCATCAGTCCAAAAGGCATTACCAAGAGCTTGTAATGACCATGCTGAGTTTGAAATATTGTCTTGTGAACATCTGATTCTTAGATCCTAAATTGGTGATAACTTGACCTCAGGTCGATCTTTGAAAAAACTGAGGCTAACTATAGTTGGTCAAATAGGTCATCCACTCTAGGCAAAAGATACTACTTCTTCACAGTGATCTAGTTCAACATTAGATATCCTTTTTCTTGATAAACAAGATAGGTGTGTAGATATCCTATTTTTGCATTTTTAAGAGTTAATTACGGATAGGAAACCTTGAGATGCTCTAAACCACGTAACTAAGAGCATTTATAACATATTCCAAAATTTTCATAATTTCTTTAAAAACATTATTTAATGTGAGGTTATTAGTTGTGGCAAAGCTAACACTCTCATTTTACTTAAACTAGTGGTAGGTTTGAATACTTTAATCACTATTTAATGGTAGTTTATTAACTATGGCAGAGTTAATACTCTCGTTGAGCTAATACTCTCGCCTACAGTATCTTGGGCCATAGCCTCAACCTAGGTAATGGGCTCGACGACCCGAGAATGTTGTCACACTCCTTGTTTTAGACAGCATGGTCCTATAGTATCTTGGCCTACACATAGAAACCATAGAAATCTCTTTTCCAAAATGAGACTGTCTCTTTAAAAATCCTTTTCAAAACCATTTTCATATCACCAAAAATCACTACAAAACTGGTACATCAAGTATCCACAATAAACTACCACTAATAGCCCATAAAACACCACATTATAGGTATATAAAACCTCTAGGGAAAATCCATCAAAAATCTTCCTTAAAACTGCACTCGAGCCAGATTTGGCACACTGAAATGGAATGGTTGACCAAACCTAGGTTTAGGACATCAGATCGACAGACCGTAAACCACACGGTCGCTCAAAATTCCTTAATTCAGCTTGAAACAGAACAGTTGTCCAAACTTGGTGCTCCGTCAACACCCAAGACCTAGATCTGCAAATCAAATGAATTTGGTTAACTGAACCAGAGGTCACGGGGACTTTCTTGAAGCAAATTTGGCACAGCAAACCAAAATAGTTTGACGATTTCTGTGTTTTTAAAAAAATGGTCTGATGTCCTAACCCATCACTTTGCCCAAATGGGAGTGAGGGGTGGTATCACCACAAGTAGACACAAAAATCCACAAAAACCAAAAAATGTAGACATGCAAGTCTACTCTAAATTCACACAAAAATCACTACAATCCATCAACTATAGCTTGAGATATAAAATCCAAAAGCCAAAGAGCTTAAAAACGAGCACAACGCAAACCACACAATAAATTCAACATAAATGCTCATAAACTCTGAAATCATTCTTAAACATTAAATTCATGCAATCCTACATATTTCTAACATTTTTACACAAATTTTAAGAGAAAAGGAGGGGTGTGCACCTAAGACTATGTAACGCCTCGATCCCAGGCACGCTACGAAGATCACAGTATCATAAGTAAAATTACACTAATTATAGTAGAATTAAATAACTGTAACTAAGGCTCACCTCTAGGAAACAATGTGCGACTAGAAACTCCTACTTTGGCACTAGAACTTAACTGCACATGATCTGCACTTGAAAACCAAACAAAGCACACGTGAGTAACATCTAAGTCACCCACTACGCGCCCCAAATACACAAACAACAAAATCCAGCAAAAGTGCCAAAAATTCAACTTTTAATTTATGAATCATGGTTTTCCTTTGAAAATCCAATTTTAAAAATTATGTCATTTCCTTTTTAAAACATTTGGGAATTCGTTCCCAAAACCACATTTTCCCAAAACTCATCGTTTCTTTCTTTTTTGTACCTTTCAAAACCATTCTCATATTCTAAGAAATCCACATTTTAGACCAGATCCAGCCTAAAATATAATGCCTCTCAAGCTCAAAACCAAAATCACAAACATTGGCTGGTAACTGCTTAAAACACAATTCATATTCATTTCTAGGATTTTAGGACCATTCACAAGTCCAATCCTAGCCAAACCATTTTTCTTTCATTTTCACAAAATCACATACTTTATTTTCATTTCCAATTTACTTATTGATAATACCTTGATTAGGGGTAACCAGGCACACAAGCAGTAGGTGAGGACACCATTTCCACTACCTCTTCGCACTGCTGCGATGAAATTCCCCATGCAAGATGACACCACTTTGGCCAACCAGCCTCAATTTCCTTTTATATATGCACAGGGATACATCTTTTTTTGATGTCCCATCAGTGACCCGAACACCTTGGTTCAATAACCCAAGCTCAGCCTACACCATCGGTGACCCGGACACCTAGGTCTCATATTCCTAGGCCTAGCCTTCACTGTCACGAGCTCGGTGACCGAAACACCTAGGGCCATATACCCGGCTCAGCCTACACCGTCTCAAGCTCGGCAACCACAGTCGTATCTAACAATTGGTTTCATCGGAGTCTCATACTCCTACCACATTGTCGAAACCAACCCCCGTGGTTTCTCAATACATTATTAGTGCTTCATTTTCAAAACTCTTTAAGGTTTCCTTTTCAAAACCCTTTTTGTTCCATTCTTTTTGTTGCATGAATTGATTCCAAGCAACACATGACTCTCTAATAGGGTCCCAACTCAAATCATTTAAAACCATGCTTTTTAAATCATAAATTGGGTCTCATACCCAAAATTACTAAAAAATCACACATTTAATCACTTTTATTAATTTTTTGGGTCTAAAATCCAAAACCATTCCCAAATTTACTTATTTGGGTCAATATTCCTCCATGACATTTACATGGGGAAAACACCATTAACACATACTCATGGACCCTTTAAAACCATTTATTTCCATCACTTATGCCCATTTATTCATATGGGCCAAGGGATGAAAACGGTAGATCAAATTAAGATTCGGTATACCGAAAATCATTGATTCAGTATATCGAATATTTTCGGTATACTGAAACCTCCTATTTTGGTCGACTGATGGGTTTCGGTCTACCGAAACCGAACACCTTTGTACAACCTGACAGGGATTCGTTATGCCGAACCCAGTTCGGTATGCCGAATCTCCCGTGTTCTATACACAACCCTTGCCAGCAACCATTCGTTCGCCGGAAGTGAGAGCCTCCAGTGGACCCCCAAACTAGCATCGTAAGACACAAATAAATCAATGGGTGTTGTCCCTTGAGTCTACTACAAAACCCCTCAAACCATTCATCAATCCATTAACTACGCAATTCATACTAAAATCACAAAGGGGTGAAGCTCAAAAACGACTACTGTAGCTTCATCCCTAAATGTCGTATAACCCTACAAATTTCCATCCTAACCGCATGATATCTATGTAATCATGCTATTTATCACATTCTCATGAATTCTACTATTTTCCTACGATTTTACATGTATTTTACACCATTTTCATGCATTTACTATGTCATGCCATAGGAGAAGGAGGGTCGCGTACCTCTTTCGGCAAGCTTCCCCCAACACCGACGAGTCTCTCTGCACTCCAGCATAGCCTCAGCAAAGCTTTCTCTACCGGTGAACCACTAAACTGGGCACTCCCCCTCCGGCTCACGCACCACCCCTCCTCTCCTTCTCTCTCTCTCTCGCTTACCCCTAGTTCCTCTTCCACTCGCCTCTGCCCCTCTATATCCCCCCTCCTCCATGCATCACGTTAGCCACCCATCGCGTCGGAAGGGACGGGGAGGCACGAGCTACCGTCGCGTGGTGGCACGGGTCGAGGAGGAAGAAGAAGAAGACAGAGATGGGGTGAGCTCATGAGAGAGGGAGAGAAAAAGAAGAAAAGAAAAAGAGAAAAGATAGGCATGCAAATCGAAGACAACTGTGCATCCTCAAACTGGACTTCACATTGGTCCCAAATCACAACTAGGTGCACAGTAAGCCAACCAAACCTTCACACTCACAAGAAACAACAGATTATCCATTAATAAATCCTTTACACAATATTACAATTAATTACATGGTTTACAATTAATATAGATAATCAAGCCCAAGTGTCACGGACTATCTCTAGCACAACCACCGCCCAACTCCAATCGACCTCGAGCTTCGTCGGCGACCCTCAACCTCCGACCATCATCATGATTGCCTCAACCTCATCGTTTAGAGTTCCACTGGCTGGCCCGAACCTCTGATGCTTTGCTCTCTCTCTCACTCACTACATAAGTGGAAGAGGAAGAAGGGGAAAGTAGGGGAAGGCGGAAGAAAGGAGGAGGAGGGAAAAAGGAGTGGAAGAAGGAGAGGTGTGGGGGGGGAGGGGTGATGGTGGATGGGAGGAGTGTGCAAGGGGTGGGAGAAGAGGTGTGACGGGGAAGATGAAGGAAGAGGTGGTGTGGCAAGGAAGTTTGGCTTGTCTCTCACTTAAAAACACGTGGTTACTGTTAGGAGCGTACGTGCACAGCTGCCACTCAACATGCAAGTGTAGCTGCACACCATCCAACCACCAACCAGCACACAACACAGGGCTAGCTACCACAATTCACTAGTACACGCACACACACATAGAGACAGGAGCACAATACCTCTACTAAAGGACAAGGCACGGAACAAGGCAAACCACAAGGTCAAAGCACAAAACCATAGAATTACTGAAATGGCCTTATGCCAGTAACACCTGTCCACAACTAAATTCATTAAAAATATATATTTACAATTAAATGAAATTCCAAGTGTTACATTCAAACCACCTTATAAAAGGATTTTGCCCTCGAAATCAGTGATAGGTGAAAAGATACGGGTACTAGACTAGGATGGCATCCATGTGCTCCCACGTGACTTCCTCGGCTCCATAATACTGCCATCACACAAGAACAAGCGGAATCACCTTGTTCCGCAATACCTACTCTTTCTAATTGATGATTTGGGTGGCATCCTTGGTAAAGGGCAAATCCTCTTGGAGCACCTCCGGCTGATCTAGAATCACTTGTGATGCATTAGCCAGATACTCCCTCAGAATGGAGACATGGAATACATTGTGCATAGACGACAACTCTAGTGGTAGATGAAGCCTATAAGCCATCTCACCAATCCTCTACATGATCTGTTATGAGCCAATATAGCAGGGACTCAGCTTCCTATGCTTCTTGAATCTCATCATGCCCTTGGTCGTTGACACCTTCAGTAAAACATAGTCTCCCACCAAAAATTCTAGTGGTCTCCACCTTCGATTGGCATAGCCCTTATGCCTACTTTAAGCAGCTAGCAAACTACTGTGGATCAGATCTACCTTGTCTGCGTATAGCTACACAATCTCAGGACCATGTAACTGACGTTCACCCACTTTGCTCCAGCTAATAGGCAATTTGCATGGCCTACCATACAATGCTTTGTACAACACCATCCTAATGCTTAAGTGATAGCTGTTGTTGTAGGCAAACTCAATCAATGACAAGTGGTCCAACCAACTTCCTTGCAAATCTAAGACACAATCTCTAAGCATATCCTCCAGCATCTGGATGGTCTTCACTATCTGACTGTTTGACTAAGGATGAAATGTTGTATGGTAGTTAAGCACCGTGTTGAAAATTTCCTACAGAGACCTTGAAGACATTGAGGTAAACCTTGTGTCTCTATCTAACACAATGGACACAAGAACACCATGCAACTGAACAACCTTCGACACATACAATTCTACTAGTCAGTGCATCGGAAGAATCACCAATATTGTCAAGAAGTGCATGGACCTGGTTAGCCAATCCATGACTACCCACATGGTGTCGTTTTTCCTTCTAATGCGCGGCAAACTAGTCACAAAAACTATGGAGATGTGTTCCCATTTCCACACGGGGATGTCCAAAGGTTGCAAAGTCCCTCCAGGTCTCTAGTGCTCCGCCTTGACCAACTGGCAAGTTGTGCACCTCACCACGTGGTCAACAACATCTCTATTCATGCTAGGCCACCAAAAGTTCATCTTCAGGTCCTGATACATCTTCGTACTCTCTAGACGAGCTTCATCCAACATTCTCTACCTGGCCTCCTCATACTGGGGCACATACAAATGCAGATCATAGCTCAGCTCTCCATATGCCCCAATAAAGAAATAAGGTTCTCCACCAGCCTCTAGCTTCTCAAAGAAGGCCTGAACAAAAATATCCAACTACTGACAGGCAACAATGAACTCCACCAACTTTGGGTGAACAGATAGGTTGGCCACCCAAGTGCCAACCGTTCCTCGAGCTTGCTTCTTGGGCCTGCAACCCACCAGATCCTTTAACATGGTCCACTCCTTGGCCATCAGGCTCGCCATCACGTGTGTACGCCAACTTAGAGCATCGGCAACCATGTTGGCCTTCCTAGGGTGGTAGGACAGACTAAAGTCGTAGTCCTTCAGATACTCCACCCACCTACGCTACCTCAAGTTGAGGTTCCTCTGAGTGAAGATATACTTCTGACTCTGTTGATCAATGAAGATCTCGAACTGTTCTCCATACAAATAGTGTCACCAGAGCTTAAGTGCAAATAGTACGGTAGCCACCTCTAGATCATGGGTTGGGTAGTTCTTTTATTAATCCTTTAGCTGGTGAGAAGCATAAGCTACAACATTGTCATGCTACATTAGAACACAACCCTTCTCCACATCATTGGCATCACTATACAACGTGAAACCACCACTTCTAGAAGGTAGAGTCAACATGAGAGTAGAAACTAGATGAGCTTTCAACTCATTGAAGCTCACTTCGCAGTCATGGGTCCAACTGAATGAGACTCCCTTTTTAATCAACTCTGTCAAAGGCGCAGCTATGGAGGAGAAATCCATAATGAATCTCCTATAGTAGCCTGCCAAACTTAAGAAGCTTCAGATCTCTGTCACTGTCCTAGTTCTCTCCCAACCACTCACTACCTCCACTTTGGCAGGATCTAGTCTGATGCCTTCTGCAAAATCAAATGGCCGTGGAACATAATCTAGCTCGGTTAGAACTCACACTTGGAGAACTTGGCATACAATTGATGTTGCCTCAGAGTATCTAGTACTACCCTCAAGTGTAAGGAATGAGTCCCCACATCTAGAGAATATACTAGAACATCATCCACAAACACTACTATAAACTGGTCTAGGAAAGGGCTAAATATCTTGTTCATTAAGTCCAAAAATGTAATCGACGCTTTGGTTAAGTTGATGGGCATAACCGTGAACTCATAATGATCGTACCGCATCCAAAAAGCATTCTTTTGAATGTCCGAGTCTCGTATCCTCAACTAGTGATACCTCGACCTTAAATCAATCTTCGAAAATATAGAAGCAAACTGCAGCTAGTTGAACAAGTCATCAATGCAGGGCAAGGGAAACTTGTTCTTCACTGTGACTTGGTTTAGCATCCGCTAGTCGATACATAGCCAAAGTGAACCATCCTTCTTGCAGACGAACAAGAGAGGCACTCCTCACAGAGAAATACTAGGCTTCATAAAACCCCTTTCCAACAACTCCTGCAACTAGGTCTTGAGCTCTTAGCTCTATTGGTGTCATACAATAGGGATGCTTCGAAACAACACCAGCCCCTGGAACTAGCTCGATCTAGAACTCTACTTCCTTATAAGATGGCATGCTAGGCAAATTATCAAGGAACACATCAGAATATTAACAAATTGCAGAGATATTGCAAACACCCAACTCATGAGAAGTAGAGGTAACTACACTAGCTAGATACCCAACACAAGCCTTAACTAGCGACTTGTAAGCCTTCATTGTTGAAATGACATGCTTAGGCTCATTCTGACACACATCTTTCACAAAGAAGGAACCATCTCTGGAAGACCCAAAATATACTCTTCTTTGAGCACAGTCGATCAAAGCAGACTATTGTGCTAGTCTGTCCATATTGGGTATCACATCGTACTCCTGCATATCCAAAATGATAAGGCTATCTTTAAACTCATTGTCGTTCAACATCAAGCCAATAGACCATAGATACTTCTAGGCATAATTGTACTTCCCCAGCGATGTCACCGCATTAAGATGAAAGGCCAACCTAGTCGGCCTATCCTTCATCTTTGCCGTGAAAGACTCAGAGATATAGCAGAAGGAACTCCCTGAGTCAAACAATACCTTGGCCATCTGGCCCGCTATAAGAAAAGAACCTAAATGGACAAGCACACCAATAAAACAACGTCATTCTCAAATCAGATAGTTGTCCAGAATACAAAAGAAATTACAATAATTATATAAAGGAATGTACAACACCACTACTCATCCTTATCCTCTACCACGTCTCCTGAAGGTCCAGCATCAGGAGCTAAATTAGGGAACAGTCATCCCCTCATTGACAACTGCAGTGCACTTCCTACCTTCTTGAGAGGATCCAAGCAAAACCTCCGAATATGCCTCAATCATCCATAGTTGTAACACACCTCCTAGTCTAGAGCTTGCCACGAATGAGGACAATCAACAATAAAATGACCCACTTGGCCACACTAGAAATACTGATTCCCTCTGAGAGCATTGGAACCTATCTAAATGAAGCAAGTGCCCTTGCCACCAATGAAGCTATGCCAGCCAACAAAAATGCCACTAGACTTCCCTTTTCTCTTCTTGCTAGGGCTACACAAATCACTAGAACTCAGCATGTTGGAGAAAGAGAACCGAGAAGTAAAGGAAGACTTACCAGCAACTCATCACCTTTAGCCTTTCTTTGTGATTGCTCCTCCACTGAGGAATAGGTAGGAAAGAAATGCCCTAGATAGGCAAAAACATCTTCATACTTGAGCACAGACATATTGCCTTACTCTAAGTTCCGAAAATCATGGCTAAACTTCTCCTTCACATAATAGGGGAAGTACTTCTTGTAGAAGGCTGTCTCAAAATCATTTCACCAAATGCTGAAGGTAGTCGAGTTTGGGAACTTAAGTCACTTCACAGACTTCTACCACTTATCTGCCTCACCTTCTAGCAACTAGGTGGCCAGTTGCACCCAATATTCCTCTGGGCACGTCATGCTATCCAGCATCTTCACCACCTTCTCCAGCCAAGCCTCACTCTCCTCAGCTCCACCCTTGCCTCTGAATGTTAGCGGGCGGAGATTACTCAATTGTTGAAACCACGAGTCTTTTGATGACTTACTGGAACCGCCCTTGCTAAATGTGTGAGAAATTCCGAGCACCAAGCTCTGTAGTTAGACACGCATGGCCTTCCATCTACCCTCCTCACAGGTCTTAGATTCCTCGACAAGGGCCTTGCCTACGCTACAGCCATGATGAGGCATCTACACGGGGAGAGGAACACGATACCTACATAACAGTCAGAGAGAACAAGCAAAATCATGATAAAATTGCTAGGTGCAGACCCCACAATGCATGCAAAACCAATGGAGTCTTTATACCAAACACCCTAGGCTAGTGCAACCTAGTGCACTTAAGCTTTGACACCAAATTTGTAATAACCTTAGTCACTACCATCACAAACACATTAGCCCAAATAATTTCAACATAATTAAATACTAAATTATATGAAATTAAAGGCTAATTAAAAGTAATTAAACTACCAGGAACCTGTAGTGTATGGCTATGAGACTCCAACTATGTGCACTAGAGACCACAACAGCTACACGTTTGCACTTGCAACTAAAAACCACAAGAAAACGTGTGAGTGACTAGAGGAGTCACCCAACAACCGCCCCATAGGGAAACACGGAAAACATGACCAAACTTTTAAAATCTCATTTTCACCAAATCCACCAAGTCTCAAAACCTGGCCTTGTTGGCCAAAACCACAAATCTTGTTCCCAAAACATTTTAACTTTCTTTTGAAGTCATAAGCTCATGGGAAACCATCTGTATAGCAAAACTAGACCCTATTGGCCGTAACTGCCAAAGTACGGGCCACAATGGCCAAAACCTCAACTACAAGCCATATTGGCCAAAACCACAAATATACTAAGTCGTGATGACCAAAGCCAGGCAATCAACTTTACCCACAAGCAATCACCTGGGTGAATTGCATTGCCATGGACTCGACACCCTGTGAGGAGCAAATCCATCCCAAAGTCCTCCTACCTAGAGAACCCTCAAAGTTCCAACTCCACTCGAGAAGGCTGTCCTATCATTTAGGACGCTACCAGTAATGGGGCATGTGCATTACCCACCTTGTCCAACACCACAAGGTCCACCCTCTTGGAGTTCTCCAAATGGTACCTAGACAGTGGGAGTGTCATACCTCCACACTCTATAGTACCTCTAGCCTTAGTGCCCGGTAACAACTGGAGTATCATACATCTAGTTCCAAATGACACCTCAACCTTCGAACCTCAACCTCGGCCTCGTGAATGACAGTTAGGGAGTATCGTACCTCCAAGACCCCATGGACACTCACCTACATTATCTTCGTCGCCAGCATTAAGCGCTCGATCACTCGAGAATGTCGTCACACTCTTTGTTCCGAACAGCATGGCACTACAGTGTCTTGGCCTACACATAGAAACCATGGAAATCTCTTTTCCAAAATGGGACTATGTCTCTTTAAGAATCCTTTTCAAAACCATTTTTATATCACCAAAAATCTCTACAAAACCAGCATATCAGGTATCCGCAATAGACTACCATTGCATGCCCACAGAGCACCACATTATAGGCATATAAAACCTCTCGAGAAAATCCACCAGAAATCTTATTTAAAGCTGCACTCAAGCCTGGTTCAACACATTGAAATGGAACGGTTGACTGAGCTGGGTTTAGGGCACCACATCGGTAAACCGTAAACCACACGGTTGCTCGAAATTCCCTAATTCGACAGAATGAAAAAGATTGGCTAACTGAACCAGGTGCTCTATCAACACCCATGACCTAGATCAACACACCGAACGAATGGATGCCCTAATCGATCACTTCACCCAAATGGGAGTGAGGGGCAGTCTCACCGCAAGCATACACAAAATCCACAAAAACTAGAGAACGTAGACATTCAAGTCTACTCCAAATCCACATGAAAATCACTACGATCCATCAATTGTAGCTTAAGATATAAAATCCAAAAGCCAAATAGCTAAAAAACAAGCATAGTGCAAGCCACACAATAAATTCACCATAAATGTACCATAAATTCTCATAAATTCTGAAATCATTCTTAAGCATTAAATCCATGCAATCGTACTTATTTCTTACATTTTTAAACAATTTTTAAGAGAAAGGGAGGGGTGCGCGCTTGAGATGATCTCTTATGCAACCACCACCCAACTCTGGTCAACCTCGAGCCGGTACACCTAAGATGATCTCTGGTGCAACCACCACCCAACTCTGGTCAACCTCGAGCTTTACTGGCAACCCATAACCTCTAGATGTCCTCACGATCGCCCTAAGCTCGCTGGACCTCTGGGATGAAGTCTAAAGCTCCATTGGCTGGTCCGAACCTCCAATGCTCCACTCTCTCTCTCAGTCGTGCATGGAAGTGGAAGAAGAAGAAAGGGAAAGTAGGGGAAAAAGGATGAAAGGAGGAGGAGGGAAAAAAGAGTGGAAGAAGGAGAAGTGGAGGGGAAGGAGTAAAGGTGGAGGGGAGGAGTGTGCGTGGGGAGGGAGCAGAGGAGCGACAGGGAAGAAGAAGGAAAAAGTGGCGTGGTGGTGTAGACACCCCGATTTTGAGGTGACTCATCGATAAGGCTCCAATTGTTGCTTTGGATGTGGCTGATCCTTGAACCAACCCCAAGCCCATAGCAAGCCTGCAGCCCAATTTAGAAACCAGACCAATAGGGGAGAGCACCTAGCTAGCACACCAACCTAGCACATTTCCCTAGCACACATAGGTGGCGCACTTAGCCAGTGCACATCCCTGGTGCACAACGCTGCGCAGGCTGCGGCTGCTGGCTTTCCACCTTCCTTGGTTGTTACCTCCAGCAGCAAATATGCCATGGAATCTTCCAGGCTTTTTGTCTGCGAGGCTCTCCCCATTCCCATGAGTTACCCTTGAGAGTTTCCTATAAAAGGACCCCCATAGGTAGCCATAGAGAAAAGGAGAAAAATCCTGAGAGGTGAGAATCCTGAGTAGAAATCTTGAATTCAACCATTTTCTGCTCTAAAGCCAGCTCCCTGCACGAGTCTCTCCATCAGTCCAGCAACTTATTTTCATTCTCTGGAGCACCCCCTTGCGTCCTCAAGCCTCCCTGGTCCTTCCAAAGCAACAAGGATCTTCTTATTTCTGATATTGCAAGAAGGAACATCTCGAGAGGTAGGCTTTCTACCTCCTCTTTATCTTTTAAATATCATTTCAAAAACTTGATAAAAC
>JAMKQA010001681.1:0-31786 GCA_024699735.1 Posidonia australis | reverse complement strand
AGCTTCTATCAAGGCAAGTTGTGTTCACAGATATGTATATTTGAATATTTGGTCTTAAATGATTACTTGACATATTTTCTAAAATGATTAATTAACAATTAATCACATTTCATTTTGTTATCATCAAAACATATTCTATAGTTTTTTCAACAACAGGTTGTAAGAATCCTAGGAACAGCATTTATCCCTTTTTTTGTGACTCCTCTAGGTCCGAAGGTGATCCGAGCCGCTGGTTCTAAGTATCCTAAGACAAGACTTTATCCTTTCGTCTCCTGACCCCTCCAAGTTCGGTGGAGAATCGAGTTGTTGGCTACTTATGTCCTAGGACCAACCATTATCCTTTTCCCTCGTGACTCCACTATGTCTGGAAGAAGTCTGAGTCGCTGGCTCCTTGAGTCCTAGGACCAGCATTTATCTTATTTCCTCACTTCTCCTCAAAGTCTAGAAAAGATTCGAGTCACTTGTTCCCCATGACCTAGGACTAGCCTTTATCCTTTTCCCTTGTGACTCTGCTAAGTCAAGAGGAGATCCGAGTTGCAGGTTCCTTGAGTCCTAGAACTAGCCTTTATCCTTTTCCCTCACGACTCCACTAATTCTAGAGGAGATCCAAGTCGCTTGTTCCTTGAGTCCAAGGACCAGCCATTATCGATTTCCCTCGCGACTCCTCTAAGTCCTGAGGATATCCGAGTTGCTGGCTGTTTGAGTCCTACGACCAGTCTCTATCCTTTTGTCTATTGACCGCTCTACGTCCGGAGGAGATACAAGTCCCAGGATCCTTGAGTCTTAAGACCAGCCTATATCTTTTTCACTCGCGACTCCATTTAGTCCGGAGGAGATCTGAGTTGTTGGCTCCTTGAGTTCTAAGGCCAGCCTTTATCATTTTCCCTCGCGACTCCTCCAAATCATAAGAAATCCGAGTAGCAGGTTCCTTAAGTCCGAGGACATGCCTTTATCCATTTTCCTAAAGACTCCACTAATTCCGGAGGAGATTCGAGTCCCTGATTCCTTGAGTCTTAGGACCAACATTTATCCTTTTCCCTAACGACACCTCTAAGTCTAAAGGAGATCTGAGTTGCACGTTCCTTGAGTCCTAGGACCAACCTTTATCTTTTTCCATCATGACTCCTCTTAAGTTCAGATGAGATCCGAGTCACTGGCTCCTTCAGTCCTAGGACCTGCCTTTATTCTTTTTGTCTTGTGACCCCTTTAAGTTTGGAGGAGATCCTAATTGCTAGCTGCTAGAGTCCTTGGACTAGCATTTATCTTTCTCTCTCACGACTCCTCTATATCTGGAGGAGATCTGAGTCGCTGACTCTGTGAGTCCTAGGACCAACCTTTATCCTTTTCTTTCGTGACTCCATTATGTCAAGATGAGATCCAAGATGCTGGTTCCATGAGTTCAAGGACCAGCCATTATCTCTTTCCCTCGCTACTCCTTTAAGTCTGAAGGAGATACGAGTCGCTAGCTTCCTAAGTCCTAGGACCAGCCTTTATCCGTTTTTCTAGTGACCCCTCTAAGTTCGGTGGTGATCCAAGTCATTGGATCCTTATGTCTTAGTACTAGCCTTTATCGTTTTTCCCACATGACTCCTTTTAGGTAGCAAGAGATCCGAGTCGCTGACTAATTGAGTCCTAAGACTAACCTTTATCCTATTCCCTCGTTAGTCCTCTATGTCCATAGCAAATAATAGTTGTTGGTTCCTTGATGCCAAGGACCAGCCTTCATCCCTTTCCCTCACGAATCCTCTTAGTTCGGAGGTGATCCGAGTCACTGGTTCCATGAATCGTAGGAACACCATTTATCCCTTTTTTCGTGACTCCTGTAAGTCCTAAGGTGATCTGAGCTATTAGTTCCTAGTATCCTAAGACCAAACTATATCCTTTTGTCTTGTGACCCCTCCAAGTTTGGTGGAGAACCGAGTTGTTGGCTCCTTATGTCCTAGGACCAGCCTTCATCCTTTTCCCTCACAACTCCACTACGTCAAGAGGAGGTCTAAGTCGCTGGTTTCTTGAGTCCTAGGACCAGCATTTATCCTATTTCTTCACGTCTCCTCAAAGTCTGGAGGTGTTCCAAGTCGCTTGTTCCCCAAGACCTACGACCAACCTTTAGCCTTTTCCCTCGTGACTCCGCTAAGTCAGGAGGAGATCCGAGTTGTAGGTTCCTTTTGTCCTAGAACTAGCCTTTATCCTTTTCCCTCACCGCTCCACTAAATCTGGAGGAGATCCAAGTCACTTGTTCCTTGATTCTGAGGACCAGCCATTATTGTTTTCCCTCGCGACTCCTCTAATTCTGGAGGAAATCCGAGTTGTTGGCTCATTGAGTCCTACGACCAGCCTTTATCCTTTTGTCTGTTGACCCCTCTATGTTCGAAGGAGATACGAGTCCCACGATCCTTGAGTCTTAAGACCAGCCTTTATATTTTTCCCTCGCGACTCCACTTAGTCCAGAGGAGATCCGAGTTGCTGGCTCCTTCAATTCTAAGGCTAGCCTTTATCCATTTCCCTCGCGACTCCTCTAAATCCATAGGAGAACCGAGTCGCAGTTTCCTTGAGTCCGAGGACATGCCTTTATCCTTTTTCCTCACGATTCCACTAAGTCCGGAAGAGATTCGAGTCGCTGATTCCTTGAGTCCTAGGACCAACCTTTATCCTTTTCCCTAACGACACCTCTAAGTCTGAAGGAGATCTGAGTCGCACGTTCCATGAGTCCTAGGACCGACCTCCATCTTTTTCCCTCACGACTCCTCTTAAGTCCGGACGAAATCCGAGTCACTAGCTCCTTCAGTCCTTGGACCTGTTTTTATCCTTTTGACCCTTGACCCCTCTAAGTTTGGAGGAGATCCTAGTTGCTATCTCCTAGAGTCCTAGGACCATCCTTTATCTTTTTCTCTCATGACTCCTCTATATCTGGAGCAGATCTATGTTGCTGACTCCTTGAGTCCTTGGACCATCATTTATCCTTTTCCTTCACGACTCCTCTATGTCTGGATGAGATCCAAGATGCTGGTTCCATGATTGTGAGGACCAACCATTATCTTTTTCCCTTTCTACTCCTCTATGTCCGAAGGAGATACGAGTCGCTAGCATCCTGAGTCCTAGGACCAGCCATTATCCTTTTGTCTAGTGACCCCTCTATGCCAGGTGGTGATCTGAGTCATTTGATCCTTGTGTCTTAGAACTAGCCTGTATCTTTTTCCCTCGTGACTCCTTTTATGCCAGAAGTGATCCGAGTCGCTGGCCTCACGAGTTCTAGGACCAGCCATTATTCTTTTCCCTAGCGACTCCTCTAAATTTGTAGGAGATCTGAGTCGCTGGTTTTTTGAGTCCGAGGACCAGCCATTATTCTTTTCCCTCGCAAGTCCTCTAGGTTTAGATGAGATTCGAGTCGCTAATTCCTTAAGTCCTTGGTCAAGCCTTTATCCTTTTCTCTCACGACTCCTCTAAGTCCGATAGAGATCCGAGCCACTTGTTCCTCGTGTCCTATGACCAGTCTTTATCTTTTTCCCTCGCGACTCCGCTTAAGTCTGGTGGTGATCTTAGTTGCTGGCTCCTTGAGTCCTAGGATCTGCCTTTATCATTTTCCCTAATGACTCCTCTTTGTCTAGAGGAGATCTGAGTTGGTAGTTCCATGAGTTCTAAGACCAGCCTTCACTTGTTTCCCTCGCGACTCCTTTAAGTCTGGTAGAGATCCTTGTTGCAGGTTCCTTCAATCCTAGGAACAACCATTATCCCATTTCCTCGTGACTCTTCTAAGTTCGATGGAGTTCTGAGACACTGGTTCCTTGTATCCTAGGACCATCCTTTATCCTTTTCTGTCGTGACCCCACTAAGTCTGGTGGTGATCCGAGTCGCTAGCCCTTCAACTCCTATGATTAGCCATTATCATTTTCCCTCTAGACTTCTATATGTCTGGAGGAGATCCGAGTTGCTGGTTCATTGAGTCCTAGGACTAGCCTTTATTCTCTTTCCTCGTGACTCCTTTAAGTCAAGTGGAAATCTGAGCTGTTGGTTCCATGAATCATTGGATCGGCCTTTACCTTTTTCCCTAGTGACTCTGCTATGTCCAGGGGAGACCTTGGTCGCTGGCTCCTTGAGACCTAGGCCAACCTTTACCCTTTTCCCTTGTGACTCCACTACGTCTAGAGGAGATTTGAGTCGCTGGTTCCTTGAATCCTAGGAACAACCTTTATCCCTTTTCCTTGTGACTCCTCTAAGTTCAGAGAAGATCCGAGTCATTGATTCCTTGTATCCTAGGACTAGCCTATATAATTTTGACTTGTGACCCCTCTATGTCAGGAGGAGATCCGAGTCGTTGACTCCTTGAGTCCTAAGACTAAACCTTATTTATTTCCCTCGTGACTCCTCTAATTCTATAGGAGATCCAAGTCGCTGGTTCCCAAAGTCCTAGGACTAGCCTTTATCCTTTTCCCTTGTTACTCCTCTAAATTTGGAGGAGATGCAAGTTGCTGGTTCCATGAGTCCTATGACCAGCCTTTATCTTTTTCCCCCACAACTCCTCTAAGTCCACGAGTTGCTGGCACAGTAGTCCTTCGACTAGCCTTTATCCGTTTGTCTCGTGACCCTTCTACGTCCGTAGGTGATCCAAGTCACTGGCTCCATGTGTCCTAGGACCAGCCTTTATCCTTTTCCCTCGCGACTCCTCTAAGTCCGGAGGAGTTCAATGGCATTGGCTCGTTGAGTCCTTGGCCCAACATTTGTGCTTTTCCCTCGTGACTCCTCTAAGTTCGGAGGAGATCCGAGTTGCTGGTTCCATGAGTCCCAAGACAAGCCTTCATCATTTTCCCTTATGAATCCTCTAAGATCGGAGGAGATCCGAGTGGCTGGTTCTTTCTATCCTAGGACCAGCCATTATCCTTTTGTCTCGTGACCCCTCCAAGTCCGGAGGAGAACCGAGTCGCTGGCTGCTTGTGCGCTAGGACTAGCGGTTATCCATTTCCCTCGCTACTCCACTTAGTCCGAAGGACATCTGAGTCGCTGCTTCCTTGAGTCCTAGGACTAGCATTTATCCTTTTTCCTCACGACTCCTTTACGTCCAGAGGAGGTCCAAGTCCGTTGCTCCTAGAGACCTAGGACCAGCCTTTATCCTTTTCCCTCGTGAGTCCTCTTAGTCCGAAGGAGATCCAAGTCCCTGTTTTCATGTGTGCTAGGACCAGTCTTTATCCTTTTCCCTCTGGACTCTGCTAAGTACGGAGGTGATCCGAGTTGCTTGTTCCTTGAGTCTAAGGACAAGCCTTTATCTTTTTTTCTCGCGACTCCTCTATGTCCAGAGGAGATCCGAATCGCTGGCTCTTTGTGTCCTAGCACCAGCCTTTATCCTTTTGTCTCGTGACCGCACTTAGTCCAAAGGTGATTTGAGTCGTTGGCTCCTTAAGACTTAGGACCAGCCTTTATCTTTTCCCATGCGACACCTCTTAGTCTGGAGGATATCTGAGTCACTAGCTCCATGAGTTCTAGGACCAGCCTTTATCCTTTTCCCTCGTGACTCATTCAAATCCGTCAGAGATCTGAGTCATTGGTTCCTTGAGTCCTAGGACCAGCCTTTATCCTTTTTCCTCGCGACTCCTCTAAGTCCAGAGGATATCCGAGTTGCTGGTTCCATGAGTCCTAGGAACTGTTTTTATCCTTTTCCCTCATGACTCCTTTAAGTCAGAAGGAGATCGGAGTCGCTTGTTCCTTGAGTCCTATGACCAGCGTTTATCTTTTTCCCTCGCGACTATTTAAGACTAAAGGAGATCTGAGTCACTTACCCCTAGATTCCAACTACAAGCCTTTATTGTTTTGTCTCATGACCCCTTTAACTATGGAGAAGATCTGAGTCGTTGGCTCCTAAAGTCCTAGGACTAGCCTTTATCTTTTTCCCTAGAGACTCCTCTAAGTCCGGAGGCAATCTGAGTCACTGGCTCTTTGTGTCCTGGGACAATCCTTTATCATTTTCCCTCATGACTCCTTTATGTCTAGAGGATATCCGAGTCGTTGGTTCCTTGAGTCCTAGGACCAACTTTCATCCTATTCCCTCATGACTGCTCTATCTTTAGGGGAGATCCGAGTTACTGGTTCCTTCAATCCTAAGAACAACCATCATCCCTTTTCCTCATGACTCCTCTAACTCCGATGGTGATTTGAGCTGCTGGTTCCGTGTATCCTAGGACCAGCCTTTATTCTTTTGTCTCATGACCAGTCAAATTTCAAAGGAGATCCGAGTTGCTAGCACTTTGAGTCCTAGGACCAGCCATTATCCTTTTCCCTCAAGACTCGTCTAACTTCGGAGGAGATCTGAGTTGCTGTTTCATTGAGTCCTTGCACCAGCCTTAATCCATTTTCCTCATGACCCCTTTAAGTCTAGAGGAGATCTGACATGTTGGTTCCATGAGTCCTTGGGCCAGCAATTATTTTTATCCCTCGCGACTCCTCTAAGTCCGGTGGAGATCCAAGTCGCTAGCTCCGTGATTCCTAGGACCAACCATTATCGTTTTCCCTTGTGACTCCTCTATGTCGTGAGCAGATCTAAGTCATTGGTTCCATGAGTCCTAGGACACGCCTTCATCCAATTCCCTCGCGACTCCTCTAAGTCTAGCGGAGATCCGAGACGCTGGCTCCTTGAATCCAAGCAACAAACTTTATCCCTTTTCCTCGTGACTCTGCTAAGTTCGGAGGAGATCCAAGCTGTTGGTTCCTAGTATCCTAGGACCAACTTTTATCCATTTTTCTTGTGACCCCTCTATGTGTGGTGGAGATCCGAGTCGCTGGCTCCTTGAGTCCTAAGGCCAGACCTTATCCATTTCCCTCGCAACTCTTCTAAGTCTGGAGGAGATCCGAGTTGCTGGTTCCATGAGTCCTAAGACCAGCCTATATCATTTTCCCTTGCGACTCCTTTTAGTTCGTTGGAGATCTGAGTCACTGATTCCTTGAGTCTTAGGGCCAACCTTTATCTTTTTCCCTCATGACTCCTTTAAGTCCTATGGAGATCCAAGTAATTGGCACCTTGAGTCCAATGACTAGCCTTTATCCTTTTGTCTGATGACCCCTCTAATTCTGGAGGTGATCTGAGTCCCTGATTCCATGTGTCCTATGACCAACCTTTAACATTTTCCCTCGAGACTCCTCTATGTTTGGAGGAGATCAGTGGCACAGACTCCTTGAGTCCTAGGCCTAGCGTTTATCCATTTCCCTTGTGACTCCTCTAAGTTCGAAGGAGATACGAATTGTTGGTTCCTTGAGTCCTAGGGCTAGCCTTCATCCTTTTCCCTTGTGACTCCTCTAAGTCCAGGGGATATCCGAGTCACTTGCTCCATGAGTCTTAGGACCTGCCTTTGTTCTTTTGTCTAGTGACACCTCTAAGTCTGGAGAAGATCTGAGTTGTTGGCTCCTTGAGTCCTAGGACTAGCCATTATCATTTTCACTCGTGACTCCTCTATGTTCGGAAAAGATTCGAGTCATTGGCTCCTTTAGTCCTAGGACCAGCCGTTATCCTTTACCATCGTAACTCCTCTAATTCTTGAGGAGTTCCGAGTCGATGGTTCCATGAGTCCTAGCACCAGCCTTCATCCATTTCCCTAGCGACTCCTCTAAGTGCGGTGGAGATCTGAGTCGCTGGTTTCTTGAATCTTAGGACCAGTAGTTATCTTTTTTCCTCACGACACCTTTAAGTCTGTAGGAGATCCGAGTCGTAGGTTTTTTGAGTTCCAGGACCTGTGTTTTTCCTTTTTCCTCATGACTGCTCTATGTATGGAGGAGGTCTGAGTTGCTTGTTCCTTGAGTCCTTGGACAAGACTTTATCTTTCTCCCTAGCAACTCCACTATGTCCGGAGGATATCCGAGTCGCTGGTTAATTGAGTCCTAAGACAAGCCTTCATTAATTTCCCTCACGACTCCTCTATGTCCGGAGGAGATCCAAGTTGTTGGTTCCTTCAATCCTAGGAACAATCTTTATCCCTTTTTCTTGTGACTCCACTAACACCAATGGAGATCTGAGTTGCTCGTTACGTGTATCCAAGGATCATCCCTTATCCATTTGTCTCATGACTTGACTAAGTTCGAACGAAATCCGAGTCGTTGGCTCTTGGAGTCCTTGGACTAGCCATTATCCTTCTCCCTCGAGACTCCTCTAAGTCTAAAGGAGATCTGAGTCGCTAGATCCATGAGTCCTTGGACCAGCCTTTATCCATTTTCCTCATGAATCCTCTAAGTCCAGAGGAGATCCAAGTTGTTTGTTGCTTGAATCTTGGTACCGACCTTTATCTTTTTCCCTCGTGACTCCTCTACGCCTAGAGGGGATCGGAGTCGTCGATTCCTTGAGTCCTTGGACTGGCCTTCATCCTTTTCCCTTGCGACTCCTCAAAGTCCGGAGGATATCTGAGTCGTTGGTCCCATGAATTCTAGGAATAGCCTTTATCCCTTTTCCTTATGACTCCTTTAAGTTCGAAGGATATCTGAGTTGTTGGTTCCTTGTATCCTAGGTCCAACATTTTTCCTTTCGTCTCGTGACCCTTCTAAGTCCGATGGAGATCATAGTCAATGGATCCTTGAGTCCTTGGACCAATCATTATCCTTTTCTCTCACAACTCCTCAAAGTCCAGGCGAGATCTAGGTTGCTGGTTCCATGAGTTGAAGGACGAACCTTTACCCTTTTTCCTCGCAACTCCTCTAAGTCCAATGGAGATTCGTGTCGTTAGTTCCTTCAGTCCAAGGACCAGCCCCTTTCCTTTTCCCTCACTACTCCTCTGACATAGAGGAGATCCAAGCCCTGGTTCCTTGTATCCTAGGACCAGCCTTTATCAATTTGTCTCGCGACTCCTTTAAGTCTGGAGGAGATCCACATTGCTGGTTCCTTGTGTACTAGGACCGTCCTATATCCTTTTTCCTCGTGACTCCACTATGTCCAAGGAAGATCTGAGCAACTAGTCATTGTGTCCTAGGACCAGCCTTTATCTTTTTCCATCGTGACTCACCTATGTCCAGAGGAGATCTAAGTCGCTGCCTCCTTGAGTCCTAGGACCAACCTTTATCCTTTTCAGTCGTGACTCCTCTAAGTCTAGGAGAGATCTGAGATGTTGGTTCCTTCAATTTTAGGAATAGCCTTTATCCCTTTTCCTCATGACTCTTCTAGGTTTGATAGAGATCTGAGCCATTGGTTCCTTGTATCCTAGGACCATCATTTACCCTTTTGTGTTGTGACCCCTCTAAGTCCGAAGCAGATCGAAGTCACTAGCTCCTTGAGTCCTAGGAACAACCTTTATCCTTTTCCCTCATGACTGCTATAAGTCCAGAGGAGATCTAAGTCGTTGGTTCCCTAAGTGCTAGGACCAGCCATTATCCATTTTCCCAGTGACTTCAAGTCCGAAGGAGATCTGAGCTTCAAGTTCCTTGAGTCCTAGGACTAGCCTTTATCTTTGTCCCTCACGACTCCTCCATGTCCGATGGAGATCTATGTCACTGGCTCCTTGAGTTTTAGGACCAGCCTTTATCCATTTCCCTCGTCACACCTTTATGTTCGAAGGAGATCCAAGTCGCTAGTTCCTTGTATCCTTTGACATGCCTTTATCCTTTTGTCTCGTGAACCGTCTATGTCTGTAGGAGATCCCAGTTGTTGGCTCATTGAGTCCTAGGACCAGCCTTTATCCTTTTCCTTGAAACTCCTCTAAGTTTGGAGGAGATCCGAGTCGCTTGCTCCTTGAGTCCTAGGACTAGCTACTGTCGTTTTCCCTCGTGACTCCTCTATGTCAAGAGGAGATCCGAGCTATTGGTTCGTTAAGTCCTATGGTCAGCCTTTATCTTTGTCCCTCACGACTCCCCTAAGTCCAGAGGAGATCCGAGTCGTTGGCTCACTGTGTCCTTGGACAAACCTTTATCCTTTTCCCTTGTGACTCGTCTAAGTCTAGAGGAGATCCGAGTCGCTAGTTCCATGAGTCTCACGACCAACCTTCATCCTTTTCCCTCGTGACTCCACTAAGTCTAAAGGAGATCCGTGTCACTTGTTCGTTGAATCCTAGGAACAACCTTTATCCCTTTTCCTCGTGACTCCTCCTAGTTCGGTGGAGATCCAATCTGTTGGTTCCTGGTATCCCAGGAATAGTCATTATCTATTTGTCATGCGACCCCTCTAAGTCTAGTGGAGATTTGAGTCACTGACTCCTTCAGTTTTAGGACCACCCTTTATCCTTTTCCCTCGCGACTCCTCTAATTCTAGAGGAGATCTAAGTCACTATTTCCTTGAGTGCTAAGACAAACCTTTATCTGTTTTCCCTGTGACTCTAAGTCTAGAGAAGATACACATTGCAGGTTCCTTGAGCCATAGGACAAGCCTTTATCTTTTTCCCTTGCGAGTCCTCCATGTCTGGAGGAGATCTAAGACAGTGGCTCCTTGAGTCCTAGGACCAGCCTATATCCTTTTCCCTCGTGACTCCACTAAGTGTGAAGGAGATCAGATCGCTTGTTCCTTGAGTCCTAGGACAAGGCTCCATCCTTTTCCCTTGTGACTCCTCTAAGTATGAAGGATATCCTAGTCATTGATCCCTTCAATCCAAGGAACAGCTTTTATCCCTTTTCCTCGTGACTCCTCTTAGTCCAATGGAGATCAAAACCGTTAGTTCCTTGTATCCTAGGACCAAGCTTTATCTTTTTGTCTCATGACCGCTCTATATCCATGGGAGATCCGAGTCGCTAGCTCTTTGAGTCCTTCGACCAGCCTTTATCCTTTTCCCTCGCGACTCCACTGAGTTTGGAAGGTATCTGAGCTATTGGTTTCTTGAGTACTAGGACCAGCCTTTATCCATTTCTCTCATGACTGCTCTAAGTCCGATGAATATCCAAGCTATCTGTTCCTTGAGTCCTATAACCAGCCTTTATGTTTTTACCTCGCCACTCCCCTTAGTCCAGAGGAGATCTGAGTGGCTAGCTCCTTGAGTCCAAGGACCAGCCTTTATCCTTTTCCCTCGTGACTCCTCTAAGTGTGGGGGAACCGAGTCACTAGTTCCTTTAGTCTAAGGACCATCCTTCATCCTTTTCCCTCGTGACTCCTCTAAGTCTGGAGGAGATTCATGTCGCTGGTTCCTTGAATCCTAAGAATAGCCTTTATACCTTTTCCTCGTGACTCCTCTTAGTTTGGTGGAGATTCAATCTGTTGGTTCCTTGTATCCATGGTGTGACCATGCCGGTGGAACCTTGCACAGCTCTCCAAGGTGCGTGGAAGCACACGAGGACACTTGATACAATAACGGCGAAGATGGTGAATCCGGAGAAGGAGACTAGATTCGGAAACACCAAGGAGAAATAAGAAAATGATAAGGAAAAGGAGTTGCCCCCTAGTCTTTTAATGGAAAGACGAGGAAAACCAAACACAAAGGAAAACCTAAAGAAATCAAGGTGAAGTAAACATATGTAAGCTCCATGCCTAATGGATGTAGTGCACAAATCATTGTGGGCCAGAGAAAGGGTAAAGATTCTTGTTACGCATGGGGAAGTGATAAAGCACCCCCAAGCACCTAAAGAATTCGGTCTTTCTAGGTTTCATGTTTGCCAATGGTCTATTGTATATATGCTTGTCTACTCTGAATGCACATGCCTAGGATGTCTGTGAAAAAAAATGCCAAATTAAAAGAAGAAATGAATAAAAAGGAAAAAATGATAATCTGAGGGACAATGTAGGCAGTAGAAATGCTACATTACTGTACACCCTTGGATGATGAGGAAAAATGTGAAAATCGGGAATACACGAAAAGCGTCAAGCAAAATAGCGGAAACATGAAGAAATCCGAGAAAATCAAATTAGAGAAATTAATCCTCATTCGGGTCAATGTCAGCATTGTCAAGCCTATCAATGTACGCCCTCGACCATTAGAAATTGTAGTCAGATCAAAATTGTGAAAGTAGGAATAAATCTAGGAAATAATGTGAAAATCAAGTTTGAAATGAGTTGGAAATGCGTGTATGATGCAAGGAAGAAGGTATGGGAAAAGATGCATGAAAAAGGGGAGCAAAATGTACAAATTGCATGTGTGAGTGTGATATGTAAAATTCTAGGGGCCTCTTTGCAAAATTCACATATCCTGAATAACGACTTAGCTTCTAGGGCTAAATCAGCAAAAATACTTAGGAAAACATACTTTGTAATTTTGAAGAAGCTAGGGGTTAAATGTGCAAAACTGTGCATTTTAGGGTCAAAATATGTATTCCTAGGTTCCAATCTGCAATTTTGTCAATAAAACATGTGTTTAATGCAATTCTGAAGAAATTCAGGGTTTAATGTGGAAGATAATGGACTTATGTTTGAGAACATGAAACTTCAGAGACTGTTCTGCAAATTTACCCTAGAAAACATGCATTCAGCCTGAATTTAGTAAAGTTCAAGATTTAAAATGCAATTCTGAACACATTTTGAGTAAAAATTTAAATCTCCAGGGATTAATTAGCAATTGTGCTAGAAAAATCATGTATTCAAAATAATTTCAATGAAATCTAGGGTTTTCATGCAAAAATTGGACTTAAAGTGAATGAAAACTAAATCAGAGGGTTTTATGTCAAATATTAAAGCCTAGAAAACAGCAATAAAAATATTCATGGGTCACACTACAATTCTTCAAAACAAATCATTATTAAAATGATTTAAAATCTCATGGAGGGGCTTAAATGCAACAAATAAGGACCTAACTGCAATAAAAGAAAAGGCATAGAGTTTTTTTAAAAAGAAACTTTATTATTTTATTTTATTTTTTTTAAAGAGAGCAAAAAAAAAGAGTTACGACCACCGTCGACGGAACCCTATTGTCAACAACCATTTGGGTTGTCAGGACATCCCAATGCCTGATCTGCCATTAAAGCTCACTAGGAGAAAGGAAGAGAGAAGAGGATCACATCCAGCAGCTCCGATGAGGCGTTAGATAGTCAGAGGTGGCTTTCCACCTCCCTCGCCGTCTACACGTCATCGGCGACGGTGTTGCAAAAGAAGAGGTCTCTAGAGGCAATGGCGCGACGTTTTTGAGCTCTAGAAAGGCTGAGGCCATGGAGTGGAAGATTTTCCTCCAACAAGAGACAAGAATCATGTCGTTCCTCTTCCTCCCGATCAAGCTCCAGTTGCGCTCCAACGACGACGACTGCAGAGGAGGATCGAGGCTTGAATCGATGTGCTGATGCTTTCAGTATGTTAGGGGAGAGAAGGGGAGCATGTCCCGAGGGTAGGAGAAGCACTACGAGGAGTCAAATGCTTGGTCGTGCTTTACCATAGCCCTTCTTCTCTGGCAACGATGACTGTGCGTCCAGCGAGCTCTTCCTGGACGCTTCCAGAGGAAACACCACGGCGTCTCGAGGGGTGGTGAAGCTAGAGGAGACTAGGCTCAAGAGGATGGAGGACACTAGGGCACGAACCCCTTACTAGATTCGTGCCCCCACCTCCTTCGTTGGAAAATCACGTTCGACGACCCAAACATTGCCTGATTCCGCCAAAGGGAAGCTCCTAGCCCACCGGAATCGATTGATGAAGGTAGAGGAGAACCTAGGGAGCTAAAATGAAGAGAAATTGTGCTCGGATCCGATCTTACTTGAGCTGGCAGTGATGGAGGTCGCTGAAGCTCGTCGAGTTGGCTTAACCTTGAATTCTTCTCCTCTTTGAGATTCCTCTCTGATCTGACACTCCTCTGGTGGCTCTGGTTGGGAGAAAACTCTTTGGTTTCTTTCCTTTCAATTTTTCCATGTTTTTTCTCTCCTTTTCTTCTCTCCTTTTTTCTCTTACAAATGGGGGGTATTTATAGGCTTGCAATTACTAGGTAGGTTGTTATAGGGTGTTATGGTTAGTTAGAGGCTGTTATGGTGGAGTGGGAAGTAGTTAGGGCTGTTATAGTGGAGTCGGAAATAGTTAAGGTTGTTATGTTGGTGTGGGAAGTAGTTAGGGTTGTTATAGTGGAGTGGCAAGTTGTTATAGGTTGTTAGGATTTTGGATTAGGGTTTAGTGTTTGGTTTAGGGTTTAAGTTATGGTTTTGAGCTAGATTTAGGATTTTGAATTAGGTTTAGGGTTATGGGTTGTATTTAGGGTTTTGGATCAAGTTTTGAATTAGGTTTAGGGCTTCGAATTTATTCTAGGATTTTGGATTAGGTTTAGGGTTTTGGGTTGTGTTTAGGGTTTTGAATCAGGTTTTGAATTAGGTTTTGGGTTATGAATTAATTCTAGGATTTTGTATTAGGTTTTGAATTAGGTAATTAAGGTTTTGAATTAATTCTATTGTTTTGGATTTTGAATTTGATTTAGGTTAGTTTTAGGGCTTTGAGTTAGTTTTAGGTTTTGTAATAGGGTTTAGGTTTAGAGTCTCATTGCAAGCATGTGGGGTGTCTACAGATGCCCCTACCTAAGCAAAGTCGGAGGACAAATGGAACAGATATCGATGCTCAAGGTTGACAATGACACCCCACCTCCTCTTACAAGGAAAAGGGAACAGGAAGTGGATATTGTTGCTTCCTGAACACTCAGTGAAAATCAAAAAGCACAAAGTTAACGGTCTCGTCGACCAAATAGTTTGGTTATTAGCCTGCTCCAGACATTGTAACGGTTGTCAGCCGGGTATTTCGGGCTTCCAGCCCAAAAGAAAGGGCGCATGATAGGATACTGGACCTGCTAACCAACATGAAAGGTGCCTTGACAAGTGTCCATCAGGTAGTCCAGGGTACCCGTCCACAAGAGGAGGTTGGTGCAATCCATCTGGAACACGACCAACAGGGTGCACCATCGATACCAAACTCCTTGAGCAAGAATTGAATAGGCATGGCAGGTTTTGGACCTATCGACTGAGAGATGGCAAGTTTTGTGCTTACCGACTAGAAGGGAATATGGCAAGTTTCAGACTTACCGACGAAAAGAATGTGGCAAGTTTAGGACTTACCGACCAAGAAGGGAATGTGGCAAGTTTTGGACTTACCGACAAGAATGGAAAATGGCAAGTTTAGGACTCACCGACCAAGACGGGAAAATGACAAGTTTCGGACATACCAACCAGAATGGAAAATGGCAAGTTTGGGACTTACCGACCAAGAAGGGAAATGACAAGTTTACGTCTTACTAACCAAGAGATGGCAAGTTTGGGGACTACCGACCAAGAAGGGAACTTGGCAAGTTTCGGTCTTATCGACCAAAGGGAATATGGCAAGTTTCAGACTTATCGACCGAAGGGATTATGACAAGTTTCAGACTTACCGACCAGAAGGAATACGGCAAGTTTTGGACTTACCGACCGGGAAGGGAATATAGCAAGTTTCAAACTTACTGACCAAGAAAGGATATGGCAAGTTTAGGACTTACTGATCAAGATGGGAATGTGGCATGTTTACGACTTACTAACCAAGAAGGGAATGTGGCAAGTTTTGGACTTACCGACCAAGAAGGGAAAATGGCAAGTTTTGGACTTACCAACTAGAAGGGAATGTGGCAAGTTTAGGACTTACCGTCCAAGAAGGAGAAATGGCAAGTTTAGGACTTACCAACTAAAATGGGAAAATGGCATGTTTAGGACTTACCAACCAGAAATGATTGTGGCAAGTTTAGGACTTACCGACCAGAGGGAATATGGCAAGTTTTGGACTTACCGACTGAGAAAGGATGTGGCAAGTTTTGGATTACCGTTTGGGAGAGGATATGGCAAGATTTGGACTTACCGACCAAGAGAGGTTGTGGCAAGTTTCGGACTGACCGACGAAGAGATGGCATGTTTCGGACATACCGACCGAGGGAGGATATGGCAAGCTTTGGACTTATCGACTGAGAGATAGCATGTTTCCGACTTACCGACCGAGATAGGATATGGCAAGTTTCGGACTTACGGACTAGAGGAGATATGGCATGTTTCGAACTTATCTATCGAAGGGATGGCATGTTTCGAACTTATCTAGAGAGGAAATATGGCAAGTTTTGGACTTACTGACCGGGAGATGGCAAGTTTCGGACATACCGACTGGAGGAGATATGGCAAGTTCGAACTTATTGATCGGCAGGAATATGGCAAGTTTAAGACTTATCGACCAAGAAATGGCAAGTTTTGGACTTATCGACCAAGAGATGGCAAGTAGATGGATGTCAATCGGATATTTTGGGATATCAGCCCAAAGGTGAGTTGACAGATGCATTGCTGGATAGTTAGGGTTATTAGCCAACTGGTAATGGCATGACATGATATTAGACTTGCCAGCCAAAGGGGAAGAACTTACCAAGCAGGATATGCTCTAGCCCTCACACGAGGCCTAGAAGGAGATGAAAGAAAGACTTGTTTGACTAGAGCAAGTCCAGTAGAGCTGATGTTGCCAAGATTCGTCCTTTTGGAGCGAATCTGGGACAGGAATACCTAAACATTGTTAGAGGTCTAGACGGAAACAAGACTTGCTTGAGTAGGGCAAGTCCAACAGAGTTTGCTGGATTACACCCTACCTAGTATAGAAGTTTGTGAAGACTTCATTCGTCCAAGCGTAGGCAATAAAACGAGAATTTTGACTATTATCTGGGTGGTCCCCAGTGCCATGTCGATAGGCAAAAGAAAGCAGCAACCTGAACCAGTTAAGCACTTGTTGTCTCAATGGCTATTTCTACTCCCCATCAACCATAAGCAATCAAACAAGCTGGCTAGAAGTCTTCCGATGAATTTTATTACAGTAGTCAATAAAGTGATTACATGCATTTCAACTTGCAATGAACCAGTACCATAACGCAAATGTCAGGAGTCTGCGTCATCATTGGATCTCTTCGTGTCACGCCCCACATTTTCCACAATAATTTAAAACAAATTAAATTATGGAAAATTTAAAGCTAAACAGTAAATATCAAACTACTAGGTACCTGTGTGAGTGGCTAGGAGACTCCAGACTATATGCACTACGCTAAACGTCTGCATGCTTGCACCTGCAAACCAAAACATGAGTAAAAACGTATGAGTGACAAAAGTCACCTAGTACGCACCCCACGAAAACCACGAAAAATAAAACTATAATCAATTTTCCTTTTAAAATCCATTTCGCTAACCATTCCTAAAAACCTCATAAACTTGGCCCACACCGGCCAAGACTACAACCGGGGCTCTACTAGCCAAAAGCCACAAGCAAAGGCCCTCAATGGCCAAAACCACACACAGTGAGTCAGAAAGCCCAATGCTAGGCAACCTTACTCTGGCCACACGCAGTCTACTGTGGAGCGACCACAACGTTCTGCACTACCACGGTGATGGCCACCCTATGTAGCAGCGTTCACCGTCCCGCGATTCCCCTCTCTCAGGAGAATCCTCAAAAGCCAACCCCTCCTTGGGAAGGCTATCCTACTTCTCAGGACGCTACTAGCTACGAGGCACGTGTCCCACCAGCACTAGCCACCACAGGGTATGCCTCCTCACGACGTCCTCCACACACGATGCTCAGGATGGAGTAACGTACTTCCACACCCGACGACACCTGAGCCTCAGTGCTCACAGCGATAGTAGGAGTATCGTACCTCCCTATCATGCCACAAGACAACTCAACCCACGGACCACGACCCTAGCCTTGAGATGACAGTCAAGGAGTCTCATAACTCCAAGACCCGATGGCCCTCAGCCTTAGGTATCTTGGCCACCAACCTCAATGAAGGAGTCGCGCCTGACTACCCTAGAATATAGTCACAATCCTTGGTCCCGATGACATGGTCCCACAACATCTCAACCCGCACACAGAAAACTAGGAAAATATTTTCTGAAACTGGCCAAGTACTTCTTTGAAATCCATTTTTCCAAACCATTTTCATATCTACAAAAATTCTTCCAAAACATAGGTAAAGCGATGCGTCAGGTGTCCTAGGGGACCACCGCTGACGGCCCACAATCCCATCTCAATGGAACAAAACACAGCAATAAAGAAAGCACTTAGGAAATACATTATATAAGTACATTTGGGCCTAGAATTGGAATGCCGAAGACAGGTTTGAAATGCCAAAAACCCTTGGTTTGGTAGGCCGATCTGGATCGGTCGACCGAATTAGGTCAACGGTCAACACTCAGGCCAAATTTGGTACACCAAAAGCTGGTTCGGTCGACCAAAATCTCCTGATTCAAGCAACCGTCCAAAATTGGACGACCGAATTTCGACTAGAGGTCCTAAACTGACAGAGAAACGGCATACCAAAATGGTTCGGTATGCCGAATTTTGCAAAAAAAGAAAATGGCCCAAGCCTTACCGTCTGAAATCGCCCTAACTGGGACCTTCGATTGGACCTCCTAAACAAGCACCAAAAATCTTGCATAAAACATAAGATGTAGACCCTCAAGTCTACTCCAAGTCCCAACAAACAAAACCAATATCCATTCACCGTGCATCAAGAAATAATACCGGAAAGACAGAAGGGTCAAAAGGACCCAAAACGCACCAAGCATCATAAATGCCAATAAATTTGCCATAAATTCTCATAAAATCAAAATAAATTCTAGGAAAGTAAATTTACCTAGATTCCATGCAATCCTAGCATTTTCTACCAATTTCATACTCTCTATTACATGAGGTGTAGATATGTACCTGAAAACGGCGATCTCCGGTGAACTCTGGCGCAACCACGACCTCACCACGACCTCAGGGACACTCCTCCCAAGCTCCACGCGCCACACGAACCACAGCAGCCATTCTGCTTCCCTCTCTCTCTCTCTCTCTCAACGCGTAACAGGGGGAGGAAACAACGGAGATGAGTGGAAAGAGAAGGGGAAAGGATAATGGGGCGGAGAAGGAGGAGTGGGGAGGAAGAGAAAGACGGGTGGGGAAGGGAGAAGTGCGCGCCGGGGAGGAGAAGAAGAAACAAGGAGAAGACAACGATGGGCGGTGGTGGAGTGCGGTGTGGCTTATAAAGCCTATGGCCACAGTAGTTGGGAACATGCCCACCTGCACATCTCAGCCACCGACACACCACACGAGCAACCAACCACTCCGCCCAACCACCAGCCACAACCAACGACCCACGAACGCGGACCCCACACTAGGCACGACATTGTCCCACACCTGGGCCACACACGCACAGTGCCACAATGCATAGTGCCAAGCAATAGATAGGGACACACAAATAGAGGCTAGCCAACGAGGCCCAAGCCCAAAAGCCCAGAACCACACAACTGGCCTCGAACAATAACACTCGTCTAGGAATAAAATTCATAAAATGTAAATAATTACAAATTGAATTTTACAGGTGATACATCCTAACCACCTTAAAAGAAGATTTCTCCCCCGAAATGACTAGGTGAAAAGGTACGAGTACTGCACTAGGATGGCATCCTCACGTTCCCACGTGGCCTCCTCGGCTCCATGATGCCGCCACTGTACCAAGACCAGTAGAATCACCTTGCTCTGCAGCACCTACACCTTGTGTCAACAATCTCGACGGCATCCTCCACAATGGACAGATCTTCCTGGAGCCCTTCTGGTTGAACTGGAATCAATTGAGAAACATCAGCCTAGCACTTCCTCAGCATTGAGACATGGAACACATCGTGCACAAGCGACATCTCTAGCGGTAGATCCAACCAATAAGCGACCTCACCGATCCTCTGGGAGATCTGGTACGGACCAATATAGCGAGGACTCAGCTTGCCATGCTTCCCAAACCGCATGACACCCTTCGTCGGTGACACCTTCGGGAACACATAGTCTCCCACAAAAACTCCAACAGTCTTCACCTCCTATCGGCATAGCTCTTTTGCCAACTGTGTGCAGCACACAACCTGCTACGAATCAACTACACCTTGTCCGCATACAACTGCAAAAGCTTAGGACCAATCAACTGACACTCACCCACTTCGCTCTAGCAAACAGGCGATCTTCATGGCCTACCGTACAAAGCTTCATACGGCGCCATCCAGATGCTCGACTGATTGCTATTGTTGTAGGCGAACTCAATCAGTGGCAAATGGTCCTCCCAACTCCCTTGAAAGTCTAAGGCTCATGCTCTGAGCATATCCTTCAGCATTTAGTTAGTCCTCTCTGTCTGACCATCCGATTGAGGATGAAATGGCATGCTATAGTTAAGACCACTGCCAAAGGCCTCCTATAGAGTGCTCTAGAACTTTGAGGCGAACCACATGTCTCTGTCCGACATGATGGACACCGGAACACTTTACAGCCTCACCACCTCAAAGACATACTACTCTGTCAAGCGGTGCATCGAAAGCTTCACCTGAATGGCCAGGAAGTGAGTAGACTTAGTCAGCCGATCCACGATCACCCACCATCCTGTGATTCTCCCTCTCTGGAAAACCATCAACAAAGCCAAACCCTCTGTGGGGAGGCAGTCCTGTTTCTCTGGACGCTACCAGTTACGGGGTGTGCATCCCACCCACACTGGCCACCATAGGGTACGCCTCCTCACGGTGCCCTCCACATGGTGCTCAAAAAGGAGTCTCATACCTCCACACCAAACAACACCCGATCCTCAGTGCTCACAGCGACAGCAGGAGTATCATACCTCCCGGTCATGCCACGAAACACCCAAACCAGCGAACCAGAACCGTAGCCTTGAAACGACAATCAAGGAGTATCATACCTCCAAGACCCGAGGAATCTCCGCCTCAGGTATCTCGGCCCCCAACTTAAACAAGAAACACCAGATAACTCTTTCCTAAACCACTTTCAAATCTGTACTATTTTCTTTCCAAAACATTCCTTTGGGAAAACCTTTTTCAAAAACCATTAAATATCCTTTAAAGCTCAAGCAATATTGTGCTCAACAGCGGCACGGAAATCAAAGGCCTAGAAACCATAAACAAAACACAGCCTCGACTGCTTTCCTGTCAGGCGTAGGCAAAAGCACCTTGAGAGCTTTTGGTTTCACATGCACTACGCTCAACCCACGACCACAACCCAAGAAAACACAAACAGCAAGGCAAACACAACCATTACTCACACGCTCTAGCGCCAAGTGTAAGACACCTACTAGCACGTGTCCCTCGGGAGCACAACCAGATCGGCTCAAATACCTAGAACAGTGCCACTGAATACTCCATTATGTGCACTACACACAATACCACACAAATCCTAGACCTAGGGACACTATCATTATCCCTAGAGTCCACTCTAAACCTTCTAGGGAAAGAATCTACTATTTCTAAATCATTTCATCTTTTATTCTACCCATACCCCTGGTGAATTCTTGCTCAATCATTTTTATGCAAACCCTAGACCATTCTAATGATTGTCATAATCATTTATGCCATATGTTTATTCCACCCCGAGATTAATATATATATATAAATATATACATATATACATATATATTAATCAATGCGTAAGATTACTTAATGCAGGATTAGGGCCTGAATTGACAAACCGAAATGGAACGGTCGATTGAATCTGGGCTCAGGGCACCAAATCGGTAGATAGAAAAGCCACTCGGTCGACTGAAACCCTTGAATTGGTAAATCGAAAACGTTGGGTTGACCAAACCATAAATTCTGTTAACACCCAAGACTCCCAAAATGGCAAATTGAATAAATTCGGTTGATCGAACCAAGGGTCGAGGGGGCAATCTGCAATAAAAACGACATACTGAGATAATTCGGCATGTCGAACTAGGCTACTACAAGGCAACCCAAAATGGGACCCAAAGCCCAATCCTGCAAACCACTTGTCCAAACCATGCAAACCATATATCAAAATGAAGATCTCAACAAGATCTTCCAAACCAGACAAACAACACTGGGATCCATCAAACGGATCTTGAGAAAACAATAGAAAACACAAAGGGGATACTATTCACCCTAAACCATAAATAAGGCCATAAATGGCCCACAAATGCACAATAAATTCTATAAAATTCACTACAATTACCAGCACACTAACATGCATGTTTGGTACAAAATAAAATCTATGGGGTGCGTACCTCCATTGAAGACACGGCGGCACTCCTCCAACCACGAGCTGCTCCTCTCGTCCACGTGATGATGGCAGCACGGCGGCGGCTGCAACCTCCTCCTCCCCACCATCACCCTTTCTCTCTCTCGCAATCCCTCTCTCCCTCCCGCCTCCCCTCTCTCTTTTGAGGATTCATTTTTTTTCTCCCTCATAGGCATGGTAACAAACCCTACTCCTGCTTGAAGGTAATAAACACTTATGCTGAGGAGGGTGGCTGCTACTTCTGTTGTGCTGAAGGGGTGGCTAATCCTTTTGATCATTTGGGTTTACTAAGTGCGTGCTTCTACTCCTCTCCAAGCTAAAAGGTAGGAGTAATGTTGCTTACATGCCTCTCTCGGTGGAGCTCAGCTTCTGTCTGCTACTTCTGTCTCCTTATTTTTTTTGCTCCTAGGTCCTGTGTATTTTTTTGCAGCTCATTCTCTTTCTAGACCTAACATTTTAACTTCCTCATGTGATATAGGTCCCATGAGAATTTGCACATTTAGCCCATTCCTCTGAAATCTCTCCCTCACATCCTAAGCTCTTAGGGTAGTGGCACATGATGAGGACTTGACACATCTCGCAGGCAGGCTCCCAATTTCCTCATTGGCCAGTGATAATGCTATGCAAAAAGAAAAATAAGAATGCAAAGAATTATTTATGCTGTGCAATGATGCATGACTCACGGTGCAAGGAATTGGGATCAGCTGAGAGTCACTGATAGTACTTCTTCATATAGGAGGCGTTGACAGGCTCTGACTGCTCCGTATGGTCCATGCCTTCTAGAACGACTGCTCCCCCGGACAGGGCTTCTTTGACCACAAAAGGTCCACGCTAGTTGGGCCTAAATTTTCCCTGTGTATCTAGCAAATGTATGGCACACAGGACCAAGTCTCCTGGCTCAAAGTGTCTTGGACGGACTTTCTTTTGATATGCCCAAGCCACTCTCTTCTGGTAGCATTGGGCATGGTGTAGGGCTTGCAACCTATGCTCATCAATCAGGTCCAGCTGAACATTGCGGTCCTGTACCCACTTAGCTTGCTCTAGTTCTACCTCCTTCAAGATCCTTAACGAAGGAATCTCGACCTCGAAATGGAGGACTCCTTCCATGCCATACACTAGGGAATAAGGTGTTTCTCTTGTGGAGGTCCGGATGGAGGTTCTATAAGCCCATAATGCGTAAGGCAGCTGCTCGTGCCAATCCTTGTGAGTCTCGGCCATCCTTTTCAAGATCTTGACTAGATTCTTGTTAGCCGACTCTACTGCTCCATTCATCTGGGATCGATAGGGGGAGGATCTGTGGTGCTTGATTTTGCAGCTGTGGAGGAAATCCTCAACTCTTTTTGCTATAAAGTTCGTGCCATTGTCCGAGATGATAGCAAACGGAACCCCATATCTGGCGATAATGTTGTTCTTGATGAACTTCTCTGTGACTGTTTTGTAGGAAGCCGCCTCGACTCACTTGGTGAAATAGCCAATGGCTACCAGAATATAGTGATGCCCGTTGGATGCAGCTGGATGAATGGCCCCAATAACATCGATTCCCCAAGTAGAGAATGGCCACAGGGATTACATGTTGTGCAGTTGCTGAGGGGGAGCGTGTATAAAATTGCCGTGTATTTGGCAGTTGTGGCATCTCCTGACAAAATGGCAGCAATCTGTTTCCATGGTAGACCAGAAGTACCCCTACAACATGTTCTTCTTGGCTAGGAGGATCCCATTCATGTGTGGGCCGCAGGTGCCTACATGGACTTTCAGCATTAACTCATCTACCTCCTTCTTGTCCACACATCTAAGAAGCATCTGGTTGTAAGATCTTCTGTATAACTGCTTGGCCCCAAGCATGTATTTGGATGCTAACCGTGCCAAGGTTTTCTTGTCTGGAGCGGAAATGCCAAGAGGGAAGCTGCCAATCTCCAAAAAGGCTTTAATGTCATTATACCATGGTAATTCAGTAGATGATGGGGCTTCCTGGATATGCATACAATGCGCTGGCTGCTCAATGCTCATGACTGAGATGTCTATGGCTTGTGCTTCTGGGAGCGATAACCATGATGCCAAGGTTGCCAGGGCGTCTGCATATGCGTTCTTGGCCCGCTTCATAAAGGAAAATCTGAGATCTTCAAATTCTTCAGTCAGCTTCAACAGGTGCTCATGATATAGTACCAGCTTCTGGTCCTTCGTCTTCTAGTCAGCATTGACTTGGGAAATAACCAGCATGGCATCGCCAAACACATGGAGCTCTTGGGCGCCTTGGTCTTTGGCTATTTGCAAGCCTAATATGCAGGCCTCATACTCGGCTTCGTTGTTGGTGCAATCGAATGTTAGCTTTCTTGCAGAAGGGATAAGCTGTCCTTACGGTGTTGCTAAAACTGCACTGACGACTCTTCCTCGCTTATTGACTACACTGTCAAAATAGAGGCACCATTGCCGCTCGTTCTGAGGTCCCTCTGGCTCATCATCACCCATTGCAAATAAGATATCCTCGTCTGGGAACTGGGTCTGCAGGGGCTGATATTCCGGCAAAGGTAAGTCAGCCAAATGATCTGCCATGGCTTGTCCTTTCATGGACTTCTGCGTGACGAAGGTGATGTCGTATTGGGATAACATCACCTGCCATTTAACACATCTGCCCACCATGGTTGGCTTCTGAAACATAAATTTGATAGGGTCATGTCGACATAATAGGAGAATCGGGTACGCCATCATATAATGCCGGAGGCGTACCAGGGATAAGCAGACTTTCTCTATCGGGCTGTATTTGACCTCGCAGTCGTTGAACTTTTTGCTGAGGTAATAAATGGCTTTCTCTTTACTCCCTGATTCATCATGCTGTCCTAGGACTGCGCCCATGGAATGCTGTGTTGTGGAGAGATATAATAGCAGAGGGCACCCTGGCGTGGGCGGCACTAAAACTGGAGGCTTCACCAGCAATTGCTTTATCTTGTCGAAGGCAACTTGGCACTCCTCATTCCAAGAAGTCTGAGCGTTCTTCCTCAATAGCTTGAATATGGGCTTGCATATTGGTGTAAGCTGCGTAATGAATCTGCTGATGTATTGTAGCCTGCCTAATAAACCCCAAATTTCTTTCTCGGTGGTGGGAGGAGGCATGTCAATGATAGCTTTGGCCTTGTGAGGGTCTACTTTGATTCCCCTCTGACTGATGATGTAGCCTAGCAGATTTCTAGAGGATACCTCGAATACACACTTGTTGGGGTTTAAACGGAGCTTGTACTTCCGTAGGTGTTCAAAAAGTTTCCTCAGACATGCGAGATGGTCCTCGGGCTCTTTGGATTTGGCAATCATGTCGTCCACATATACTTCGACCTCTTGATGCATGAGATCGTGGAACAAAGCTGTCATGTCCCTCTGATAGGTTGCGCCTGCATTCTTCAATCCGAATGGCATGAAGGACATCTTCTCCTTGTCTTCTTCTGCCATTCTGATCTGATTGTACCCAGAAAACCCGTCCATGAAAGACAACATTTTATGCCCTGTAGTGTTGTCTACCAGGATATCGATGTGAGGGAGCGGGAAAACATCCTTGGGGCTTGCTTTATTAAGATCTCTATAGTCTATGCACATGCGGACCCGTCCGTCTTTTTTGGGTACTGGGACCACATTGGCGAGCCATTCAGGATACAGTACAACTTTAAGAAAATTGACCTTGTACTGTTTCATAATCTCCTCTTTAAGCTTTAGAAGCCACTGAGGTCGCCATCTGCGGAGCTTCTGTTTGATTGGCTTAGAATTCGGAATTAGTGGCAAACTATGGACTACCACTTCGATGTCCAACCCCACCATGTCCCCACCATGTCGTCATAGCTCCATGCGAAGACATCTGCATATTCTTTCGGAATGCTATGAATTCTGCCTTCGCCTGTGGTGATTGATTGGCACTAATGCGTGTTTCTTTGACTTGCTTTGCTGCGCCAATGCTGATAAGCTCCGTCTCTTCCTCAACATCAATATATGGGCCCTCCAGATCATCATCAAAGGATGGAATTTGCATGGGCGCTTCATTACTGTCATCATCCTCCTCTTCGTAGGCAATCAGTTTTGACAGGATCTCCCTTTCAAATGTCGGATCAGTGATGTCTACTGAAAAGACTTCCTCAGACTATGTGCCCTGATGGTGTTTGAAGACTGTCACAGTGACCCATGTATTCTTGTGTCGACACTGTAATGCTGCTCGTGCTTCCTTGTCTGTGCGATCTGAGGAGCGAAATGCTTCTGCCTCTGATGCTGATGCCTTACTTCTGCTAGCTGTATAGAATCTGGTTTGTTGGCGGCTGCTCTGCTGTTGGTCGGTGGGGTTTCCATCTGTCCCACTCGTACTCTCAAAGTGAGGCCTAAGCTGCCAATACCAACTAGACCCACCTCCCGGCTGATTGGAGATTGACTCCACTGGTCTAGCATCCTTCTCCTCCGTTTCCTACAGAACCATGATTGAAGCCTGGTCCTGGGTGGTATTGGTAAATCTGCTGGTGCTGTGGTGGCAACCGCTTTGCCCTTCCTTATGCAGTTATGTTCTGCCACATCTTCCTCTAGCAGGTCTAGCTGCTCCTGAAACAACAAATTCAGATCTTCGATATCATCATCTGAAATTGTCTCTTGGATCGAAATCTGAGCTGCTGACTGCTCTGCCTGCTCTCTACTCTGCTGTTATGGCTGGCTATAATATGAATATGAATCTTCTAGGTAAATCCAGGCTGGCAATGTTGATACTGTACTGGAGCTGCGGTTTGGATCCATGATGCCTGCGCAGATAAAGATGGATAAATCTCGTGGAATAACAATTCTGGAAGACTTACCCCGGCGCTGCTGTCGCTTTTGACTGTCTCGTTTGTATCCCAAACCGTCTTTCTTTATTCACTCTTCGACTTCGATCGGCTCGGCGATTCCCTCACCGTAAAGCCCAAGAGGAGATCCTTTCTCGTATCCCCATTTGCAACACAGGTTGTCGATCATCAAATGGGGATTGCCAGAGGTGACCAAATGGTCGGGACGCTCTGACGGAGGAATAAAATTAACCAGTTCGAACCGATTAACCCGGAAAAGAAAATCTGTTGGCTTAGGATCAAAATGAATAGTTTGTGGGGTCAGAGCTGAGACAGACTCAACGTTCTCGAAGTCTTCCACCAGGACAACAACGACATTGTCATCCCAACAGAATTTAATCATGCGATGGAGGGTTGAAGGAATGATTTGATGCTTGTGAAGCCAAGGACGTCCAAGAAAGAGGTTAATGGAAGGTTCATTGTCAACGACGTTGAACTCCACGTCGAAGCGGGCAGGGCCAATGGTTAGGGGGATATTAAGGATCCTAAGCGCATCGTGATGCGTATTATCAAAAGCTGTCATCACTTTCACAGCTGGTATAATATCCTCGGACTTGAATCCGAGTGCATTTGCTTTGCGCAAGGGGCAGACATTAAGGCCTGCTCCATTGTCCACCAGCGTGAGGGGGATGCGAAAACTCTGATATTGCGCGGTGATGAACAAGGGAGAGTTATGGTTGGTGCTAGAAGGAGGAAGCTCCTGGCTAGAGAAGGAGATGACCTGAGGTGCAGCGATCATTCCTACCATGTTTTCTAGGGTTGCAGGCTCTATGGTCTGGGATACACGGGCTGCCTGAAAGACCCGAAGAAAAGCTACCCTATGTTCGGTCGACGTATGGATAAGATCCCAAATGGAAATGTCGGCTCGAACCTTCTTCAGCTGGGCGATGATATCAGTTGAAGGCTGGCTGCTAGTGGTGGGGTAGGATGATGCTACTCTAGGCCTAGGTGGCTGAGAAGATTGTGCCTGAGACTGGGCAGGGGTTGCTACTATAGGTGCTGGTGGCCTAGATGGTTGGGCCTATTGGTTAAGGACCTGAGTTAAGGGGTTAGGCCTAGCGGCTGCGGGTTTGTATACTCTACCCGACTGCGTCACCTCCGTACACATTCCTGTGGCGTAGTTGAATGGGACACGATGCATGTCACGGGTCAGAGTAACAACAACCGGAGGACAGGCTGCTAACTGTACAGATGGGGTCGAAGGGTTAGGGTGAGCAGGGGTATCTACCTGGAGATGTTCGTAGTACTGATGAAGGTATTGGTGAATCTGAGGGCGTGCTGGCTGTGCTGGTCTGGATTGGGGCCAGGCTGCTAGATAAGCTGGAGTTGAAGACCGGGTGTGAGCTATTGGTTGCACCTCAAGACTCTCCGACTCGGTGGCAGGGCAGATCACAGAAATAGATTCCTCGATGTAATCGAGGAAGGAACGATACAAATGATGGGGAAAAGGAGAAGATGCCTCATGAATCAAGGTGGCGGGACAGATAGGGGAAGAAACTGACCCAGAAGGAGAAGAGGAAAAAAAATTAACTCCTGAGGAACCTGGCGCTCCCGGAGGCGGATGCTGCAGCAAAGGCAAATTAACTATGCTAGGGTGTGCTGGTTGTGCCTGCTGTGCTGGATGTGCTGCTGGGGGATGTGCTGGGGTTGCTGCCTGGGTGTCTATCACAATGACCTTCTAGTCAATCAGATCCTGGACAGCATCCCTGAGTGTGAAGCAATTGTCCGTCGTGTGGCCAGCCACACGATGAAAATTGCAGAACGCGTTAGCATTGTACCAGGATGGCAACGGGTTAAGCGGAGGTCGTACCTTCGGCAACCTTAGCAGGGATTCGACTTTGGGGAAAACCATGCTCAATGGTCCACTAAAGGGGTATAGTGGCGTCGGTCACGGCGTTGTCGCTTTGGTTGTGGATGTGCCAACGGTGGGCGCGTCCTAACCAGGGGATTAGGATATACTGGTGTGGCAGTGGGGGTAATGTGTGATGCATGTTGTGCCCTAGGTGTAGGCGTGGGTGCGTAAACTACTTGGTGCTGTGTGGGTGGGCGGACATCTGCTGGAGCAGCAGGGGCTCTAATGTAGGAGACAGAGTTCTTGGGGGAATCCCGTTTCCTGGGTGGATTGGTGTTGGGGTTGCTGTTGCTACTGCTAGGACCACTATGTGAGGCAGTGGCCTGGTTAGCAAATGCAGAGAGTGCTGGAAAACTGCCACCGCGTAGCGAACTCTCAACACGGGCGCCCGCCCGAAGTAGTGCAGTGAAAGTGGTGACTGGTTGGATGCTAAGCAGAGGCCCGACTGCTGGCTGTGCTCCTCGGATCACGATCTCATTGTACTCCTCGTCTAAGGGTCTATCTTTGACCTACGAAGCCAAGGACCGCCAACGTCGAAGATACTCCCCGAATGATTCTTGGGGTCTCTGCCTAAGGGCGACTAGGTCCTCCCGCTTGGGGACTAAGTCAAGATTGAAGGAATACTGCACCAGGAATGTCTGCACAAGGTCATCCCAAGTATTGATGGTAGCCATGTTGAGGGAAGTGAACCACTTCAACGCGGTCCCCGTGAGACTCTTTTGGAACAGGCGGATCAGCAACCTTTCGTCAGCCTGGAGCTGAGCGAGGTCTCTGTAATAGGCTTTATGGTGGGCAATTGGGTAGCCCCTACCATTATATTTATCAAATTTCGGGATGTGAAAATTTGGGGGGAGAGTCGCCTCTGAGAAATAGTAGAGGTCCCAAAATTGGTAGGACTAGCAGTCCCCACCCTGCACTTGTCGGAGAGTGCTCTCCAGGTCATTTACTCTCACGAGGAGAGCATCTGGAGCTACTGTAGTCGTGAATTGTGCAGTAGAGGTAGGTGCCGCGTACACTGCATGGGTCGCCCCTAGGGGCTCCTTCGGATCCACCATTCCGCCGTCTAGTGTGGGATAAAGGATGATCCTTGATAAAAGGGTGAATGAAAAGCAGGAGGTGGTGCAACAACTGGTGCAGAGTGTGGGAGCAAGAGTTGTTGAACTGGGGTGGAATCCGGTACAAAGCTCACGGCCGATTGTGCTCCCGTCGGCCTAGAGGGCAAGCCACCAGATAGGAGGGATGCATGCTGAGGTGGGTGTTGTGCTGGTATAAAAGAGGGTGGTGCCAACATCCCAATTCCCGGAGAGACAAGGGATGGCGACGGTTGTGGTGGGAGTGCTGCAGGTGCAAACTATGGTCCTAAGGCCGGTTGCACTCGGGAGTAGGGAAGGACAAGGCAGAGAAGGGCTGGAATGCCAGTGTTAATCCCTACAGCTGCTGGACGAGGGCCATCATTTGTTGCAGCTACGTGGTCGCGGGATCGTCGCTGGTGGCTCCGACAGAAGGAGGCAAGACGGAGGCAGAAGCAAACGGCTGAGATCCCAGTTGTCCAAACTGGGGAGTAGCTACTACTGAAACAGTCGTAGTAGGATGATGGCAAGTAAAGGCATAGCTTTGGGGAGAGACAGGCTCGACTGCTGTGGCCCCGACAGCAAGAGAAGACCAGGCTGGTGATCCCGATGGTGGTGGTGCCATGGGAACACGGAAGTGAGGAGGTGGAGGACCTCCAGAAGCTAAGGCAAAAGTGGAGGTGGCTGAAATGACAGGGACAGACACAAAGGGGGATTGTTTGAAGGCAGGAACATCCTCCTGGACGGCAGGGGAAAGGGACTCGCCAACATGCTGGGCCATCGCGGAATGCGAGCGAGTGAGGATCAGGCTGCGGCTTGGATGAATAGGATGAGTCCTAGGATGAGCTATCATCGGAAGTGACGAATAACTCGAGAATGTGATCGATGGTAAGGTCGCAAAAGAGGAGTCAGTGAAAGGAAAAGATCTAGGGCTTAAGTTGAGGAAACTCGCAGATCAAAACTCCTTTGCACAAGACAAACAAATTAGAAAAATGCAATGATTATGATGGTATGCAATGCGACTGCATGCCTCTAGTATGCATTCTCTCACCATGTAGGGGTGTCCTACCAAGCTATCTACTCCAGGTTCATAGCTAAGGTAGATATGTCTCTGACTCAAGGCTAGAAATAGTAAGGTCCCCGTTCTAAATCCCAGCCAAAGCATAGGGAGTGAACGAGTGGTGCTTTCGGAGCCTTGACCTTTGCCAAAGCAGTAGGCTGTGCCGTTTTACTAACAACGACGTGACACCAGTAAAGGGGGAACAAGCCCGATTTTCCATCCCATGCCAAAGTCATTAGGATGAACCACCGGAACATGTCCTTCGCAGACTATATAGGTAGTCCTTGGAGAGGAGAAGATGCATGCCCTATATGATTGTAACACCCCGGTGCTACATAATAGTATGAGAACTACCCAAGCTTAATTAAAAGTAACTAAGCAGCAATATTAAACAAATAAAGCTAACTACCCAGACCTGTGTGCGGCAAACGTGGCTCGAACAGATGCACCAGACTAGAACTGCTCCAACACTCAAGCACCTGAAACAAGAAAGCACACGCGTGAGTGACAGGAAGGTCACCCAGTACGCGCCCCAAAACAACACTAAAATCACATAAATCCTTGCAAGAAAGCGTCGTTTTCAAAAAACCTCTATGTGCAATTTTCTTAACTCTTAAAACAATGCCTTTCAAACCTTTTTCTTTTCTTTCCTTTCAAAATCTCATGCTTTTTCAAAGCCTTTATTCTCAGCACTGGAGAAAACAAAACATTTTATCTAGTTTCCTAGCCCAAAACATCATTTAAAAACCATTAGCACAATTTGCCACAAAACCGGGCTAGAAACTAGTTCTCAAACACAAATCCACATTTTCATTCCTTTTCAAAGTCTTTATTCTCCCATTGGAGAAAACCAATCCTTTCATCTAGTTTCCTAGCCCAAAACATCAATAAAAAACCATAGGCACAATCTGCCACAAAACCGGGCTAGATACGAGTTCTCAAACACAATTCACATTTTCATTCCTTTTCTGGTCGCATCACCCTGGCCAAAGGCGATCGACCTGGCCTCAAGCAGCTGATGTGGATTCCATGTCACCACACCCACACTGCAGTGCCGCGGTGAACCACCCCGTACTGGAGTCCAAC
>JAMKQA010001680.1:0-22479 GCA_024699735.1 Posidonia australis | reverse complement strand
TTGTAATATTAAATAAATTAATTAAAACTAGAGAACTTGTTGGATAATATTGACCAGATAATTGTTTAGTTGTATTATAAAATGGTTCTAAAAATTTATGAATTATATTAGAATTTTGCCAATCTTCATCATTTAAATAATCATTAGATTTTGCTTTATAAAATCCTGTAATTATATGATTATAAGAAATACATGAACTTAATATATCATAAGTTGAATTTCATTTATGTTGAACATCTAACTTAAATTTTCTAGGTTTTAAACCATTTTGTGCACGTACATGTCTAAATTCTTGATATCTTTTAGCTGATGTTTGAATAAATAAAATAGTTTTTCTAATATTTTATATATAAGGTCTAATGCATTCTATACCATCTTGTATAATTAAATTTAAGATGTGACAACAACGCCTACAATGAAATAATTCACCATTTAATATTGATTTTATATTTCTTCTTAATACTTCTATTGCAACATTATTATTAGATACATTATCAAATGATATTGTATTTATTTTATAAAATATATTATATTCTTTAGTAATATCTGCTATCATATTTGATATAGCTTTACCAGTATGTGGATGATCAAAAACTTTAAAAGCAATTAATCTTTTTTGTAAATTCCATTCTATGTCTATCCAATGTGCAGTTAAACATAAATATGAGTAATTATTTGGACCAGTCCAAACATCTCATGTTAATGATATTTTACATAATAAACAAAAAAATATTCCAATTAAATCTTTTTTATTTGTTTTAAATGTTTTATAAATTATATTTCTTGTTGTATTTCTAGAAAAACTTTTAAACTGTGGATTTAAGTAATTTTGCATACATGATTCAAATTTTTTATCTCAGAAAAAGAAAATGGTTGTTCGTCTTGTACTATAAATTTAGTTATTCCTTACTTAACTTCTTCTGTATTATATTTCCAATTAATTATACCACTAGATCCTACTTGTAATTTCGATTGTTTTAAATCTGTGTTGTCATCTTTATTATGTTTGGATATACATTTTTGTAAATGTCTAGATAAATGACCTACACCCCCTCCCCTAGGACATGTGTATGTGGTATTACAATAATTACAGTGACACCTAGTTTGATCTACAGGGTCTAATGTAACATGCTCCCAAACTCAAGAACTTTGTTTCCTAGGTTTTTTTGTGCTGTGGACTGTGAAGTATGTATTGGGGTAAACTGAGATTGATCTGACTCCATACTAGGGATATAGTCATGGCTACCAACATTACCAATATTTTCCATTTTAATATAAAAAAATGAATATGAAATAATAAAACCCTTAACCCACAAAAACCATAACCCAAAAAAGGAGGGATTAGAAGTAAAGAATTTGGAGGGATTAGATGTAAAGAAATTTTGATGTTGTTGGCTCAGCTAGTGTCACGTGGAGACTGGAGTCTGGAGAGTAGAGGACCAGGCAGAATTAAAAACAAACAGCGAAATCTTCACTTAAAATCCTCACTTGAAAATTGGGAGAAATTTGTAGTTGAGAAAGTTGTAGAAGAGAAGATTGAGTTGTGAAGAAAAATGAATGGGATGGGGGGTATTTATAGGATAAAATTATTGAAATTTTTTTAAAAAAATAACAAAAAATGGCCGTTGCATTGCAACGGCAAAAAATCCAGCCGTTTGCAACGGTTGGATTTCGCAACGGTCCAAAGGATCGTTGCTTTAATTTTATTATTTTTTTAACGGGCCGGGCTGCTCAGCCCGACTCTGTTTTATTAGTATTATTTTTTAACGGGTCGTGCTACTCAGCCCGGTCCTGTTTTACCTTTTTTTTTAAATTTGTTTTTTTAAAAACGAGTCGGGCCCCTTTTGTGTGTTTTTTTTAATTTTTTTAGAACGGACTGGGCTGCTGGCCCGGCCCTGTTTGTGTGTTTTTTTAATTTTTTTTTTAAAATTAATTTTTTTTACTGTGCATGGTCCGGCCCGGCTCGGTCCAGGGAGTATTTGTGGGCCTAAATGGGCCTACTCTGCGGGCCATGGCGGGTTTGCCCGTTAGGCCCGGCCTTGCCCACGTGAATTTTTCCCGGGGCCAGCCCGATTTCCATGTCTACCTGTAGTGGCCAGTGTGGGTGGGACACGTGTCCTGTAGTTGGTAGAGGCTTGAGAGACTTGATTGCCTTCTGTGGGAGGGGTTGACTTTGTAAGGGTTCTCTAGGTAGGGAGAATCGCAAGACGACTCGGCTCCTGCACAGGGTGACACGTCGTGGCAGTGCGGTGCACTTTGGTGGCTCGATGACGGACTCATCGACTCACTGTGTGTGGTTTTGACTATTGAGGGCCTTGCTTGTAGTTTTGGGTTGGTAGGGCCCCATTTGTTGTTTTGGCTAGTGTGGGCCTAGTTAATGGAATTTTAATGAAATCATTTGCGAAATGAATTTAAAGGAAAATTAGTTATAGTTTTGTTTTTCGTGTTTTTCGTGGGGTGCGTGTTGAGTGACTTTTGTGACTCACGCTTTCTTTGCATTTTTGGATTGCAGGTGCAGACATGTAGTGGGTTTAGCTTAGTGCGTATATTCTCGTAGCCGCATACGCAGGTTCCTAGTAGTTGATATTTTTTGTTTAGCTTTTAGTTTCTTGTAATTTAATTTGTTTTAAATTATTATGGAAATTCGAGGCATGACATTATTAAATTAATGTAAACTTAATACAATAATTATTAGGATGAGCCTTCAATGTGGGCATGTTTAACTTTACTTATAGACCCTTGGTATAGATTAATTAATTGTATGGTACTTATAGATGATATTTTTAGTAACATGAATAAAAATGTCTCGACCCAGTCTAGGCCCAAGCGGGCTACCTATATTTTGGATCGGGTCGACTCAACCCGGCTTGTTTTCCATCACTAGCCCAAACTCAATAAAAGGATCCCAGGGTCAAGAGTTTGAGGGGAGGCAAATTGAAGACCCTAAGGAGCTAGTCCAAAACCTTAGAGGGAGATGATGTGTCTTATTTAATTACCGCATGTGCATAGCATACTATGTAGTACGTGGCAAATACGGGTCGATCTCACAGAGAAAAGTGTTTTAGAATCAACGATTTATTATCAGTTATCGAAAACAAGGAGTTGAGAAAGTTGATATGAAAAGAAAAATCTAACACTAGACTATCAGAATGCTATCCAATGAATTAAAACCTAGGATGTCGAATCCATTTATATAGAATTGAGAATGCATGATCATGTTTACTCCCTCCCCCTTTTATTGATTTAAATAACTTGATTTAATGATTCTTATCTTAACAAGTATAATCTATATGTAATGCACCATAAACTATCAAGTCAAGTAATAAAAGCACATCAATCAAATTAAATCAGATGATATATTATGGAATTGAGATTATATACACAAACCATAATTTAATCTTCCCTAAGCATAGACTAAAAAGATGAAATCAATGTTAATCTATCAATGTTTTTCGATTCATTCAATGGTCTATGTAATATACATTCAATCCACATATTCATTGCATGAAACACAAGGAGAAAGGGAAAAAAAACATAATCACACATCTCAATTTAAATAAACTTCATCTTTACCATAGATCTAGAAGATTAGCCAAGCATGATAACATAAAACAATAAAATAAAAGTAGGGGAAAAAGGAGAATAAAAGACATAATTAAATATAAAAAAATTTATTGAAGGGAACCTAAGATTACACTGATGATCTTCAGGATCTCCCAAAATATAAGAAAAAAGAAAGAGAGTCTAAAATAAAAGCTTCCTTCCATAAATCTACATAAGGGGTCCTTTTATAGGTTTACAAGAACTTGCTTATGTTAAAGACAAATCTGAATACAAAATTTAATTTTGAATTTTGATTACAATATATTTACAAGTGAGAATCTTATCCAAAGAAGACCAAGTCAAAAATATCTGCTGCAGGTGCTTGAGAGGCGTTGGATCTGCATCTGGGCGCCTGGGAGGTGTCCATGTCATTTAGGATCTTCTTTGACTTTTTCCACAGCTTGACTAATATTTTACTAGTATTTAGGCACATGGAAAATATGTGTTTGACCTCTTGACATAGCTCTAGAATTTTCCAAAAAATCTCTTCTTTTCTAGTACAATTATTCTTTTCCCCCTTATTTTTCGTAGTTTCCTTCTAAACCCTTAAATTTTGCAAAATTTGCACAAAATACCTCGAGTAATATTATTTATATACAAAATAAACAAACATGGGAATAAAATATACATGAATTATGAGTTAATCAGGAGATCTTATGAGCGAGAGAGAGAGAGCCATAGCCCTTCCTCTGCTCTGTCCAAGTCCCCTGTGATGACTTTGATCCCAGAGATCTATTCCAAGTCAAAGTGCGTCTCTAGAGCTCTATCAGGCCTCCACTTCCTCCATCCACTCCCAGCGTACGAGGGTGAAGAAAATATCATTTTAATTATTGCATTTTTTATTACATAAATCCATTACATGACATAGATTAGCCCATGGCATATGCATGTGGGGAATCACCCCTCGGTCAGTATTAGATCCGTTCATTCATGTTGTCATTTCTGTTTCCTTTTTTGTTTACTACACATAATCTAATCCATATTCGTCTTTTTTTCTTGTTTATTTTGAAGGGAAGGTTTTTACGTAACATGAGGACATCGTTGGATGACATCCTACCGTCGATTTAGTGAATTGAGAACTTGCATTTATCACAACCTATCTCCCGTAGGCATTTTGTCAGCCAGTATAGCAAAGGATAAGTGACAATCACAAAGGATCATCAACGTGAGTGGACACGCTAATAACTCTACATCAACCTCACAAATTCACATCCATAGATTTCTAGCAATCACGGTGGGACCGGTTTTGAGCCAACCCTCGTGCTACATAAGTATTCCTTCCTCTCTTCATTTATTTTCATTTTTTAGATCTAGGTACAATTTTAGGTTCTAGGAGTCATGCACATGGGATTTCGTGACATCCAGACCTTTTATTAGTTTTTTCCCTAATGAATAGGACCTTGGTCTTCTTGTCACCTGTATAAGCAGCGTCAAATCTCGACGCAGTAAGAGGCGGCGACTAGCACTAACGCCACTGTCATCGACGTTAGAGTTTGACCAAGGTTTTCCTTTTATTTTTTTGTAGATCTTTGGTTTTTAGTAATTTGTGTTGTTTTTTGATCTATAGTTGCTAAAAAAAAAATCGAAATTTGAAATTCAAAATTTGAAAAAAACTTGTATTCTTGGTTTTTTAATGGTTTCTTAGGATTGTTTTCTGTTCACCAACAGGGTGGAAACTAATTGTGTTATAGTAAAGTTAAAGTTCCTTAAGGTTCTTTATCTAGTTTGAATAACTAAGCCAAGTGAACCGGGCCAGTGCAAGTCGCTCTCCCATGCTCTCTGTTTGGTTATGATTACTAGATGATGAGACTTAAGGTGTTTTAGGTGCATATTTCTGACTCCATCTCTATCCCTGAGTCAATAATATACCCTGGTAGATACTTGATACTTTACTATTTTCAGTTTATTTATCGTTTTTCATGGTTTGCTAGGACTGATCCTAAAGACAGAATCTTGAGTAGTGGGTCCCTCTTTAGAGAGACATACCTACGGCTTAGGCTTCCTTTGTAGATCTCCGAAAGGTCTAAGGATAGTATCAAAGAAGAACAAATCCCATTGAGTGTAACCCTAATTTCCAGGAGAAAAGCCATACCCCTTGCTATAGGAATCCAAATAGGCTGAGCGAACGTAGGGTAATTAATCCATTAATTAACCATTTTAACAATTAAAATCTGCATTCTGTGTGAAACACTGTTTTATTAGTTATCCTTGTTTGACGTGCCCTCTGTCCAGGATAGATCTTGGCTGTCGGAGAAGACAGGCAAACTTGTCGCCTCTCTGACCAACGCCTCTGTCAACCGCCCTCTTAAGTGGCGACAAGCACTAGCACCGCTACAATCGACGACGTAGGGCAGACCACGTACTAGGTGCCTCGTTTGCAAGGTGGTTTGGACTTTGATTGCATAATAGGTTACAGGAATCTTTGGAATAGTGTCCTAGGTCTACATTTTCTTTGTTAAGTCAATGTTGTAAACATTTGCTTTATATCTCATTAGAGTTATAACTTTCTCAGAAACTTGTAATAGGATAGAATTAATGTTGCAGAGTCTATAAATTGCGTTTAGGACATTGTCTAAGTTGTAAAGCATTGTGTATGTAATTCATTTTTTGTTTGAGCATTCAAAAAAAATCAAATTCAAATCATGATTTGAACTTCAAAAGATCAAAATTCAAAAGTCAAATTCGAATTAAAGTTCAAAATTTAAATTCAAAATTTGAATTCAAAGTGCACCACACAGGCGCACAAACCTGTTTTCTGTTGCACGCAGTAGCATTTGGCATGGTATTTAGCATGTTTCCCGTTTGGATTTGCTTTTGGTTTTCTCTTGTTGTCTTTGTGGATATATCAGGAAGACCCCACTCTATTTTCAGTCTTTTTTATGCATGATAGTTCATGTTTTGCATATAGTAAAGCAAGGATGAAAATCACTCGAAGTTCATAGATCTTTGATCTTATTCGTGCAATATCCTTGCATCAATGCTTGACCCGTGATACGAGTGATCCTTCTGAGCATTAGGACACACCCCACATCCCATGCACTCCTATTACGCATAAGACATCGTTCACTTAGCATGGCATTGCATATCGCTCTCGGGCGTACAGAAAAGGCTGAAAAGCTGACATTCCATATAAGTAAATGAAAAACCCATTAAAAGATCGATTTTCGGGCGCACAAGGGTGTCTAATACTTTCCTCGTGCGTAACAGGGATCTTTGCCCATTTCTGGTTTATGAAGACCTTTTTCATTGGCTTTATTGTATGATTTGAATATTTTAAGCGGTTTTCCTCGTCTTCCGTTTTAAAATAGATTAGGTGGCGACTCCTGCATTTTATCATTATTTTATTGATTTACCGTGACTTTGCCGATTCTCGCGCATTTGGCCTTTCGCGCCAATCCCGAGGCTATCGCTCGACATGGTTACAGGAACTGGCGACTCCACTAGGGAACCTGATCCCGGCTTTTGTTTTGGGTTTTTCGTTTGCTTTGGCTTTTCTCCTTGCTTGTTTATTGCCATACATGGCTATGCTCTCTCCTTGTAGTATAAGTTGTATCTTCTTTATATTACATGCATGCCTTTTATATAATGGGTGTTTCCTTTTTACATTTGCTATGCCACCACTGTTGCACATAACCTGCACACGCTTCTGTTTGATTTGCATGTTTCCTTCTCTTCTTGTATATGCCATGTTTAGGAGATTAGAGACATGCTTTCTCCCCCCTTTTTTGTCAATAAAATCATAAAAAACCAAAATCAATAAAATATAAGGCAAACTAGTGACAAATTGCAAATTTTCCCCACGGTTTAATAAACTTGTAAGTAAAAAACATAAAGCATACTTTACATTCATCATATAAGGCATGCATCTTCTCATCTCTTGAGTCTACCTATACAGTTTGCGAAGGACATTTCTCGGTGTCTCATCCTATGGCTTTGGCGTGAGATGAAATATCGGGTGTGTCCCCCCTTGTCTGGGGTCATGTCGGTGTTAGTAGAGGGTACAGCCTACTGCTTTGGCAATGGACGAGGCCCCGAACACACCACCCGTTCACTGCCTACGCTTTGGCTGGGATTTAGAACGGGGACCTCAATCTTTCTAACCTTGAGTCGGAGACCTATTCACCCCTGTGTGAACCGGGAGTAGACAGCTTGGTAGGACACCCCTAGGTTGCGAGGGAGCGCATACTAGAGGCATTCATGCATTTTGCATCTCATACCACCATAAACATTGCATCTTTTCTAACTTGTTTGTTTATGTGCATAGAATTCTTGTCAGCTTGCGAGTTTCTTTAGCCTGAGCTCGAGACATTTCCTTTCGCTGACTCTCTTTGTGACCTCGATTTTTGACCACATCTCCCGAGTTATCTGTCACATTCGACGATAGCCCGTCCTAGGATCCGTCCTCTCAGCCGCAGTCCAATCCGTACCCGCTCGCGCGTCGCCATGGCCCAGCATACCAGCGAGCCCCTTTCCCCTGCCGTTCAGGAGGAGGTCCCTGTTTCGAGGTACCCTTCCTTTGTTTCTGTTCCAGTTATCACTGCTGCCTCTACTTTTGCCCTAGCTTCCGGAGGACCTCCACCACCCCAGTTCTATGTCCCAGTGGCTGCCTCACCTTCGAGACCATCTGCTTGGTCTTGTACTGTTGTTGGGGCCCCAGCAGTGGAGTCTGTTCCTCCCCAGGGCTATGTGTTTGCCAGCCTGCCAACCCTCCCCCGACTGCGGCTGTCTCTGTAGTAGCCTCCCCCCAGTTTGGACAATTGGGGTCTCAGCCTCCTGTTTCTTCCCTTACTTTGCCTCCATCCTTTAGAGCCGTTAGTGATGATCCCGTCACCGCGCAACTGCAACAAATGTCGGTCCTCGCCCTGCAGTTGCAGAGATTGGCACTGGCACTCCAGCCCTTTTCAGCTTTATCCTTCCTGACTCCCGAGTTGCCTTTGCAACCGACTTTAGGATCACAGTTTGCACCCACTACACCACCCCCACAGCCGTCGCCGTCCCTCGTCTCTCTGACGATAGGGGTGTCGACATTACCTTTTGTAACATCGTCACAGCACCCACCACAGCATGCATCTCTCTTATCTGGTGGCCAGCCTTTTAGGCTGGCGGGAGCACAGCCCGCTATGAGCATTATACCTGAGGACATTCTGGTGGTGGGAGCACAGCCTGCTGTGAGCGTTATACCTGAGGCCATTCTGGTCCAATAGCTCTTGCCCCCGCACTCTGCACCACCTTTAGCACCACCCCCTGCGCCAGCCCGCTACGAGTGTTATATTTGAGGCCATTCTGGTCCAATAACTCTTGCTCCCGCACTCTGCACCACCTGTAGCACCACCCCCTGCATTATCTTCACCCCTGTATCAAGCCTCATCTTTTGTCCCCCATCCCACATCACCCATGCACGGGTACACTGGCCATCGTACCGTAGCAATAGACAGTAGAATGGTGTATCCGGAGGAGCCCTTAGGGGCGACCCATACAGTGTACGCGGCACCCTCCTCTGCTGCACAATCCACAACTACAGTAGCTCCAGACACTCTCCTTGCGAGGATGAACAATTTGGAGCGCACTCTCTCGCACGTACAGGGCGGGGACCGCCGGTCCTACCAAATCCGGGACCTCTGTTATTTTCCAGAGGCGACTCTCCCACCGAATTTCCAAATCCCAGAATTCGACAAATACAATGGTAAGGGCTGCCCAATTTCCCACCTTAGAGCCTATTGCGGTGATCTCGCACAGCTTCAAGCTGACGAGAGATTACTCATCCGCCTGTTCCCGAAGAGTCTGACGGGGCCCGCGTTGAAGTGGTTCACTTCCCTTGACATGGCCACCATCCGGACTTGGGACGACCTGGTCTAGGCATTCCTCGAACAGTACTCCTTTAATCTTGACGTAGTCCCAAAGTGGGAGGACTTAGTCGCTCTTAAGCTGGGGCCCCAAGAAACATTTGGGGAGTATGTTGGACGTTGGCGGTCCTTGGCGTCATAGGTCAAAGATAGACCCTCCGACGAGGAGTCTATTGAGATCATGATCCGGGGAGCACAGCTAGCAGTCGGGGCTCCGCTTAGCATCCAGCCAGTCACCACTTCCTCTGCATTGCTTTGGGCAGGCACCCGTGTTGAGAGCTCACTACGCGACGGCAGTTTTCCAGCGCTCTCTGCATTTGCCAAGCAGGCCACTACCTCTCATAGTAGCGCTAGCAGCAGCAATAACAACAACAATGCCATTCCACCCAGAAGGCGGGATCCCTCCAAGAACACAGTTTCCTATATTAGATCCCCTGCTGCTCCAGCAAATGTCCGCCCGCCCCCGCAACGCCAAGTAGTGTATGCACCCACACCTACACCTAGAGCACCGCATGCATCACACATTACCCACACTGCAACACCAGTGTACCATACCTTACTGGCCAGGACGCTCCCACCGATGGCATATTCGCAGCCGAAGCGACAACGCCTTGACAGGCGCCACTATACCCCTTTAATGGAGCCATGGAGCATGATATTCCCCAAGGTCGCGACCTTGCTGAGGCTGCCCGAGGTGCGCCCACTGCCTAATCCACTCCCTGCTTGGTTTAACGCGAATGCGTTCTGCAATTTCCATCGGGTAGCAGGTCACTCGACGGATAATTACCTGACACTCAGGGACGTTGTCCAGGATTTGATTGACCAGAAGGTCATAGTGATTAGTACTCAGGCGGCCGGCCCTACACCTACACCAGTAGCCGCACAAGAACCACCAGCACACACCAATATAGTTAGACAGCCTTTGCCACAGCATTCACCCTCGAGAGCATCAAGTTCCTCGGGAGTCAATTTTGTTTCTTTTTCTGAGTCTATTTCGCCCCCACCCTTCCAACTGATCTGATTCATGACGAGTCGTCCCCTTTTCCCCACCAGCTATATCGCTCTTTCCTCGGTAGTTTCGAGGAATCTATTAACATGATTCGTCCGGTTGTCGAGTCGGAGTACACTGTGGCGTCGGCTGTCATATACTCCCAGCCTCCAGCCCCGATTTGCTTATCAGCCTGGCCCCAATCAGGGCCGAGTCACCCATCCTATCCTCAGGCCCACCAATATCCTCAAACCCACCAGTACCCTCAGACTTATCCTCAGGCTTACCCCCGTGCTTACCAGCATTCTTCCACCACTCCTGTACAGTTAGTCGCCCCTCCCCCAGTTGTTATGGCTCTTACCCATGACACGCATCGTGTCCCTTACAACTATGCCACAGGAATGTGCGCAGAAGTGACACGATCCGGTAGAGTGTACAAACCCCCAACACCAAGCCCTATTTCCTCAACACATATCCCAAACCTATCACAAGCCCAGGTTAGGTCGACCACACCCATAGCACCAACCCTTATCCAATTGCAGGCTCACTCCCCACAACTGCCTGTGCCTAGAGTAGCACCACCTGCCCCTACCAGTAGCAGCCAACCCTTAGCTGATATAACCAGGCAACTTATGAAAGTTAAAGTCGATATCTCTATTTGGGATCTAATTCACGCATTAGCAGAGCATAGGGAAGCCTTCCTTAGAGTCTTCCAAGCTGCCCGTGTGTCCCCAACCATAGAGCCAACAACTTTGGAGAGCATGGCAGGAATGATAGCGGCGCCACAAGTTATCTCCTTCTCTAGCCTAGAGTTGCCTCCTTTTGGCAACAATCATAATTCCCCCTTGTTCATTACCACGTAGTATCGGAGCTTTCGCGTCTCCCTCACATTGGTAGACAATGGAGCAGGCTTAAATGTTTGCCCCTTGCATACAGCAAGTGCAATCGGATTCAAATCCGAAGACATTACACCAGCCGTGAAGAGGATGACAGCTTTTGATAATACACATCATGATGCACTTGGGATCTTAATCATTCCCTTGACCATAGGTCCTGCTCGCTTCGACGTAGAATTCTATGTCGTTGATATCGAACCCTCTTTCATCCTTTTGCTTGGACGCCCTTGGCTTCACAAGCATCAGATCATTCCCTCAACCCTCCATCGTATGATTATGTTTTGCTGGGATGACAATGTTGTTGTTGTCATGGCAGAAGATGTGGAGAAGGTTGAATCAGTCTCTGCAGTGGCCCCCCAGACCATCCATTTTGAGCCAAAACCTTCTTATGTCCTTTATCGAGTTAACCGGTTTGAGCCAGTTAATTTCATTCCTCCTCTTGAACCCATCGGCCATTTGGCCACTTGCGATAACCACCTTTTGATGGTTGATAATCTGTGTCGCAAGTGGGGATACGAGAAGGGATCACCTCTTGGGCTTTACGGCCAAGGGATCGCCAAACCGATCAAGGCAGAAGAATGGATAAAGCGCGAAGGTTTGGGATATGAATGCCGGCGCCAGAAAAAGAGATCGCCACGCTTTGGTAAGTCTTCCAAGATGTTTATTCCACGGAATTTAGCAAACTTCACCAGTGCAGGCATCTTGGATCCAAACCAAAGCTCGTACACAATGTCAGCACCACAGCCGTCGGCTTGGGTCTATCCAGAAGAGTTATATGGAGACAGTGGCCAGCCAGAGATAGAGCAGGGTATCAAATAGATCAGTGGCCAGTCATAGATATATCCAACAGTTCCAAGAGCAGAGCAGTTAGCAGTTGGTCAAGCAGTGGTCCAGAAGGCAGACTCGGGGAGTGGCCTAGAAGATGATGACATCAGGGATCTGGACATTCTATTCCAAGAACAGCTAGATGTGCTCGCAGAGGATTTGGCAGAGCATGACCGCGCCAAGAAGGGCAAGGCAGTTATTCCACTTACACAGACAAAATCACCAGTACCACCCTAGGACCAGGTTTCAATTATGGTCCTGCATGAGACAAAGAAGAGGGATGCTAGTCCAATGGAGTTAATCTCCTGTCAGCCGGGAGGCGGGTCTAGTTGGTATTGGCAGTATAAACCTCACCTGGAGGGTGAGTGTCAAAAAAAAAAAAAAGAAAGCTTGAGTTGAGCGCAAGTGAGACAAGCGGCAGTAGTCTCACTAGCTTGCAGCAAGACAGCCGCCAGCATGCAGAACCATTTGTAAATAGCATAGAAAAAGAAAATCCAAAAAATATCAAAAAATCAAAAAAATCAAAAAATAAACAGGCATCAACTTCAGAGGCAGGGACCCCCAGCTCCTCAGATGATCCGGACAGGCAAGCAGAAGATGTTGCACAATGTCGATATAAGAACCCGAAGATCACTGTGACTGTCATGAAGCACCATCAGGGTGCAGAATCAGAAGAGATCCTTTCAATCGACATCACAAATCCGACATTTGAGCAAGAAATTCTGTCAGAGCTTATTGCCTACGAAGAAGAGGACGAGATCAATAGAGCAGATGATGACGCAAATGAGCCACCGCAGTTTCTATTTCATGATAATGACCCAGAAGGTCCAAATCTTCATGTGGAAGAGGAGACAGAGCTTATCAATATCGGCACGACAGAAGATATTAAAGAAACACGTATTAGTGCCAAATTATCACCACAAGCAAAGGCAGAATTTATAGTTTTGTTGAAAGAGTATGTAGATGTCTTTGCATGGAGCTATGATGACATGATTGGGTTAGACATTGAGGTGGTAGTACATACATTACCACTAATACCAAATTCAAAGCCAGTCAAGCAGAAGCTTCGCAGATGGCGACCATAGTGGCTCTTGAAGCTTAAAGAGGAAACAATGAAGCAACATAAAGTCAACTTTCTTAAGGTTGTGGTGTATCCTGAGTGGCTCACCAATGTGGTGCCTGTGCCAAAGAAGGATGGGCGGGTTCGCATATGCATTGACTATCGAGATCTCAATAAAGCGAGTTCTAAAGATGATTTCTCGCTCCCCCACATAGACATTCTGGTAGACAACACCACAGGAAATTAAATGTTGTCATTTATGGACGGGTTTTCAGGATATAATCAAATTAGAATGGCAGAAGAGGATATGGAGAAGACATCTTTCATTACCCCATGGGAGGTCTTCTGTTATAGAGTAATGCCATTCGGACTAAAGAATGCAGGCGCGACATACCAGAGGGCCATGACAGCATTATCCCGCGATCTTATGCACCAAGAAGTTGAGGTGTATGTGGATGACGTGATTTCCAAATCAAAAGAGCCCGAGGATCCTCTCTTGTTTAAAGAAATTGTTTGACTGCCTAAGAAAGTTTAAGCTCCGCCTCAACCCCAACAAATGTGTATTCAGGGTATCTTCTGGAAAGCTCCTGGGTTATATTATTAGTCAGAGAGGGATTGAAGTGGACCCTCACAAGGCTAGAGCTATTATTGACATGCCTCCCCCTGCCACTGAGAAGGAAATTCGTGGATTATTGGGGCGGTTGCAGTACATTAGCCAGTTCATTGCACAACTCACACCCATATGTGAACCAATATTCAAGCTCCTGAGAAAGAATGCCCAAACACACTGGAATGACGAATGTCAAATGGCCTTTGACAAGATTAAGCAGCTTCTGATAAAACCTCCAGTGTTAGTTCCTCCCACACCAGGACGACCTCTGTTATTATATCTCTCAACAACGCAATATTCTATGGGTGCAGTCCTGGGACAGCATGATGAATCGAGGCATAAAGAGAGGGCTATCTACTACCTCAGCAAGAAGTTCAATGACTGCAGGTCAAGTACTGCTCGATAGAGAAAGCTTGCTTATCTTTGGTGTGGGCCGCTCAACGTCTCAGGCATTAAATGATGGCATACCCAGTCTTGCTATTATGTCAGCATGATCCTATCAAGTATTTTTTTCAGAAGCCAGCCTTGGTGGGCAGATGTGTGAAATGGCAGGTGATGCTATCCCAATATGATATCACATTTGTCACACAGAAGTCCATGAAAGGACAAGCGATGGCAGATCACTTGGTCGACCTACCCTTGCCAGAATATCAACCGTTGTAGACACAATTCCCAGACGAAGACATCTTATTTGCCATGGGTGACGAAGAATCAGAAATCCCTCAAGACAAGCATCAGTGGTGTCTATAGTTTGACGTTGCAGTCAATAAAAGAGGAAGAGGCATTGGTGCAGTTTTGGCAACGCCGCAAGGACAACTAATCCTCTTTGCGAGGAAATTAACAATTGAATGCACCAACAACGAAGCTGAATACAAGGCATGCATTCTAGGACTACATGTGGCAATAGACCAGGGTGTCCGAGAACTCCAAGTATATGGAGACGCAATGTTGGTCATTTCACAAATCAATGGTGACTGGAAAACAAAAGACCCAAAACTTGTGCTGTATCATGAGCATTTGCTGAAGCTGATTGATGAGTTCGTTAATGTCAAGTTTTCCTTCATGAGTCGAGCCAAGAACGCGTACGCAGATGCTTTAGCTACTCTGGCTTCATGGTTATCTATCTCAAAGGCACAGGCTATGGATATCTTAGTCACTTGTGTAGAGCAGCCAACACATTGCATGCATATTCAGGAAGCACCACTAGCAGATGAATTACCCTGGTACAATAATATCAAAATTTTCTTGGAGACTGGCAGTTTCCCTTCTGGCATTTCCATGACAGATAAGAAGACTTTGATACGGTTGGCCTCCAAATATGTACTCAGGATCGGGCAGTTATACAGAAGATCATATAATCAAATGTGTCTCCGGTGTGTGGACAAAAAGGAGGCAGATATGTTAATGTTAAAGGTTTATGCAGGCACCTGCGGTCCACATATGAATAGAGTTCTCCTAGCTAAGCAGATTATGCTGTAGGGATTTTTCTGGTCCACTATGGAAACAAATTGTTGTCGATTTGTGAGAAGATGCCACAATTGCCAAATACATTGCAATTTTATACATGCTCCCCCGCAACAGTTACATAGCATGTCATTACCTTGGCATTTTTCCACTTGAGGTATTGATGTTATTGGGACCATCCATCCAGCAGCATCCAACAGACATTGCTACATCCTTGTGGTCATTGACTATTTTACAAAGTGGGTCGAGGTAGCATCATATAAGACAGTAACAACGGCATTCACAGAAAAATTTATCAAGAATAATATTGTCGCTAGATATGGAGTTCCACATGCCATCATATCAGATAATGGGACCAATTTCATAGTAAGGAGAATTGAGGATTATCTTTAGAATTACAAGATTAAGCATCATAGATCCTCCCCTTATCGACCACAGATGAATGGAGCAGTGGAGTCGGCTAATAAAAATCTGATAAAGATCTTGAAAAAGATGGCTGAAACCCACAAAGATTGGCATGAGAAGCTACCTTATGCATTATGGGCTTACAGGACCTCAGTCCGGACGTCAACAGGAGCAACATCGTATTCTCTGGTATACGGCATGGAAGCGGTCCTTCCTTTTGAAGTAGAGATTCCATCATTAAGAATTTTGAAGGAAGCAGAATTAGATAAGGCAGAATGGATTCAAGATCGCTGTGTTCAGTTGGACTTGATTGATGAATGCAGACTGCAAGCCTTACACCATGCCCAATGCTATCAGAAGCGAGTGGCCCGAGCATATCAGAAGAAGGTCCGTCCCAGAAGTCTTAAGCCTGGCGAGTTGGTTCTGTGGCCATTCATTTGCTCGATGCCCGAGGAAAATTCAGGCCTAATTGGCGTGGACCATTCATAATAAAAGAGGTCCTGTCAGGAGGTGCAATCATTCTTGAAGACATGGATCGTGGGGCGCAATTAGAGCCTGACAATTCCTCCTATCTAAAGAAGTATTATCAATGATCCCCAGTCAATTTCAAGCCTTGCACTGTGAACCCTGCATCTCTACGTTTTTGCATCCGCATGTTAGTATTTTAGGCTATTGCATCACAATATAACATAAATATTCTGTACTACATCATAATTAAGCATCATCATCGCCCAAAGTGGAAAATCGGAAGCTAGCCTGCTTAGGAAGAGTTTGGTCCTCCTCACATGTTACTATCCATGTGAGTTAGGGAGCGAGGGAGTAATTATTCAGGGAACATGGATGAAATGTGCAAATTCCCAAGCGGCCTATGCCTCCAGAGGGAGAAAAAAAAATGATAAGTCATGAGTGAGGGGGAGCAATAAAGAAAAAATACAGTCTTCGGAGCACAAAAAAAAGAAGAAGACAGAAGTTGTAGAAAAAAGTCAGCTCCAACAAGAGAGGTATATAGGACGACTCTATCCCTATCACATAACTTGGAGAGGAGTTGAAGCATACACCAACAAAGCTTACATTTAAAACGGGACTAGCCACCCCTTTAGCCAAAAGACTAGCAGCCACCTTCTCAGCTTAGGTGTTTATTACCTCCAAGTAAGGGTAGGGTCAACCAATATGCCTTGAGGGAGTAAAAGAAATGTGAATTGTTAAAAGAGTAGGTATAGGGCCCTAGGAGTTTGGCACGGGGTCCATGATCTCCAAAAGAGAGCTACAAATAAACCTAAGTGTTTAGGTTAGTGCCATGTGAGTTGAGGACGTTTTCACGTCCTTTGGTAGGCAATACAAGCTTCCTTGGCGCTGAGGGCACCAACGTCTATAAATCATGCATTAATCTTGCCTCTACATTGTATTCAACATTTAGTCTTTAATTGCACATATATGCATCACTTTGCAAGGCATTTGCCCATATTCCAATCAGGGGCATGCCAACTGCCTTTTTGAGTTGTAATATTGGCAAATGGGAATTCTGACTAGGGGCATGTTAGTCGCTTCTTTGGTTGGAAGAGGTCCTTGACTAGGGGCATGCCAACTGCCATTCTACGTCAATGGGACAGTGCTATAAGAAATGTATGGGCAAGCGCAAGCAATACAAGAGTCAGGATGACACAATATGCAAGCATATTTTTATTTTATTCCAGCTAATCACTTATACAAGTTTTACTCATCCGACAATAGTGGACCAGATGATCTCAATCGACTCTAGGTCTCTTTGAGCTACCAGCCTCTGTAAAGCAAGTGCCACTAGGAGGAATTTCACTTATAGGCCATGTTTCTCGTATTTCAGCTTCATACTCTGTTGTGTAGCCTGAACCCTCAGTAATAGCAAAATCAGAGGATTGAATACCGACACGCGTCATGCGGGCTAGTTTTGAGGTTGTCACATCAGAGTCACAAATATATTTCTTGTAGCAATCAGGGATGGGACTTTGCTCAATTGAGTCCTGGCAAAAGCCGAATTGGCGAAGAACACGGGCAGGATGATATTCCACACCGCTCGTTAGCCCCGGAAGGACAACCAGTCGCATGTCCCTATCATTGAAGAAGACTTAAAGGATTTTGGGGCTGAGAACAGAATACGCCAAACCACAGTGTCCTTGGTGAGATTCCGTAGTCTGCCGCACAGCTCATGAACGCTTGGAAAGGTTCGTGAATGGTTGGTACGGCTATAGGTTTCAAATGCCGAATGCTGAGGGCGCAGGACTTCCATTCCCATATGGGCAGCAAACCAAACCTGGCAGGAGAAAGCGAAGCATGATTAGGGAAAACACAGCAAAACATTGAAATAACATGGTTTATTCACTTGCACAAGAGCATCGCAGCCATAGAAATGCCTGGAACGTTTCAGTGCCCGATCCAAGTTGACGTAGGTCTTTGCCAGAAGAATGGGAGCAAGATCATTATGGCGAGTAACCATTGCCAACGCTATTTCTGCCACTTCGATAGCCACTGTCATCTGGCCATGGCTAAAAATGAGTTCTCCAAGAAAGTGTACCACAAAGCCATGAAGCCACAAGCTACCCAAGGAAGAACGATTGTTGATAATCTTATCAAAATAATCCAAGCGTAGCATGGCAGCCGATCCATCCTTACAAATGAGGCTCTTCTCGCAAGCACTCCGGGATAAACCAGTCAATTGGCTCAAGACTGAAGCATAACTATTACGGTGCATAAAGACAGGCGGAGACTGTACGGTGACAGGCCGCATATCTGTCTGACTTCAACCAAGGTGAGAGTTAGTTCTGTTTGGTCGAAGCGAAATACATGGAAAGCCGGTTTCCAGAATCTGGCTACAGCACACAGCAAATGCCAGTTTGCTTCCACCGTAGCAATGTCCAGTAATGTGGAAGATATGCCCCAAATCCGCAAATGCTCACGATCTGCAACAGTCAATGCATCAATCCAGGCTCGCAAAACATCAGAGCAGTGTTTTGGTGTCACCATGGTGGGGTAGCCCTGTGGAAGTGAACTTGGGTCAGACATGGCAGGAAGGAAGCAAATTCACACTTGAGGATGAATGAAAGCAACTTGGCACAAGCTTGGGGGCAAACAGTATAATCTGGCAAAATATAATCTCAAGGTAGAAAAAAAGCACGTAAAGCTTGTAAACAAAGAGGGATGGCAAGACATGAAAATATGCATCAGAAAATAATTTATCGCAAATCTAAAGTGTAAAGGGTCTTCAGCTTAAGAGATGTGCATAAAGCCCAAGAATGAAGAGTAAAATATCTTTGCAAAATGGAAGGAGAAGCTACACATCCCTTCATCTACATAGCAAGACATGAGGAGATATAAGTAAGAAAATTAGCAAGGAAACATATACACATGCAGAAACTTATCTCAAGAAAAAGGGATCACATACCATTGCGTTGGAGAAGAGAGCGCAGCCGATGCCTAGAAGATTTAAAAGAGGGCTACAATAGAGGTGGAAGGCCTGAGAATGCTTTTTCAGTATGGATGGCAGTGTACCTCGCTGAAAATGCGAATTTTTATAGGGAAAAGACAAAGGGTCGCAGCAAAATAGAAAGGCAAACTCGCCATTTTGAGAGGAGCACCAAGGTGGCACACCACCCTGGCAAAAAATTCGGCAGAACCTCCCCTAAAATTTGAATCTCGCCCAAATCGACGCCAGTTCTTAAACCTGCATAGAACATTTATCTTTCATGCACATACAAATACCCCAAGAAGAGGGTTGCATGTCAAAGACAGATTGGCATTCAAGAAATTTTCAAAGTATACATGGTTCAAGATACAGTTTTAATACTTATACAACAATGGGCAAATAACAAAGAAGAAGACAGCTACTCCTCATCTGACTCCTCCACGTCGGACGAGATGCCTCTTGGAAACTCTTTGCTAAGAGTCGGGCTCCTCGTCGAGTAATCCGGCGTGACCATTGAGCAGCAGCAGCAGCCTGGGAGCGGCAGCAGAACTCTGAACCCTTTGTGAAACCTCTGTGTCAGAGCGGTCTTCCTCAGAAGCGTCCATAGTAAACTCTCCGCTACTTGCCGCATTCACTTCATGGGCTGGATAATCTTGCCGTCAAAAAAGAATGTCAGACTTGTATCAATGGCCAGTATAATGTAAAAGGAAGTTCTAGTATAAATAAAAGGAAAAATACCCGGATGATGTTGCGCCAATGCAATTCCTGCAAATTTGCAAATATATCAGGCATGCATGTAATGAAAATGGTAATTTACAAAAGTAAAGACATACCCTTTTTCGCCGGATGTCTTCGTAGAAAGAGGCGAATTGCTCCTCAAAGCCCTGTGAAATGAAGCAAATATCTGATTTATTCTTTTGTATGGAAAGAAACTTTCAAACAGAAATTACAACGATTTACCTTGGCCCAGGCGGAAGCATACCACATTCCACGTTGGCTGTCACGCATGGCCTCCTCAAAGAGATAGGGTTTCCCGACCCGTCTATACCAAGCCAGGTAGTCTGTGTAGTTGACTTCTTGAAGAATGTGTCTATCCTGAGAAGCACAACTGCGGCATGCCGACTCCTAGCCATAGCACGGGATAGGACTGGAAGGTCCATGTCAGAAGGAGGCGGGGCAAGAATGCAGAACTTGTTCAGGAATTGATGCCTCACGCGCCCCGGGAGGAAATACGCCGACTTCTTCATGCAGCTGAATTTTACCTGCTTGTCCCTTAGCATGCGACCAGAGTTCAAAGGTGCCCAGTTAAAGCCATCATATCTGGAGAACGGGCGCAGGTGAACCTGTTGCAAGAATAAACAATTGTAAACAACACAGGCAATGCAGACATACAGAAATTGGATCCTATAGACTCCCCGATTTTGAGGTGACTCATAGATGAGCTTTCCAGATGTTGCTTTGGATGTAGCTAACCCTTGAATCCTATTAGTTAAACCAATCCTAAACCCACAGCAGGCCCGCAACCCAACTAGAAATCTAGACAAGTAGGGGAGAGCGCCTACCTAGCACACCTACCTAGCACACCAATCTGACGCACATACCAGGCGCCCAGCCATTTCTCAAGCTGCTGGCTGCTGGCTTTCCACCTCCCATGGCTGTTACCTCTACCAGTGAATGTGCCATGGAATCTTCCAGGCTTTTCGTCTACGAGGCTCCTTGCTTTCCTAGGAGTTACCCTTGGAAAATCCCTATATATGGACCCCATAAGCAACCATTTGAAGGGGCTGATCATCTTGAAAGATAGAGACACACACAACTACACTAGCCTTCCCCAGAATTCTGCAACTATCCATTTGAGCACTCAAGCTTTGCCTTGCATCCAGAGATATTCTCAGCCCTTCCAAAGCATCAAGGAGCTTATTATCTCAGGTCTTTCTTTTCTTTCTTGAAGGAACATCTCGGACAAGGTAGGCCCTTTCCCACTTTTCCTTTAGTGTTCTTGTCCTTTTGCAATGAAATAAAGCATGCTATAAATTCCACGTATATGGTCTGATTTTTCTATATCTTCATGAGGGTTCATTGATGAATTTATTTATCCTCTTTGCAAGATGCTCTTCATGTAAATCTACACTTTTGATTGTAAGCATGTTTACTTTATTTCTAGCATAAAATCTGCAATATATCGCTTGCATGAGCTATGTTTTATTGGGTTTACTTATTCCATGTTTGTATCCTTTGCATTTTGCATGTGTTCTTGCCATGAACCCATTTAGTCATCTTGTTTTAATGATAATAAGATAGCTTTGATCAGATGCGTCCTATCATGCTTTTAACTCTTTACAATCGCATGAATCAACCTGCATTAGCATAAATCACCCATCTTTATTCTGGGTCAGGTTCTGGATCAGATTGCAGTCTGATCCAGATTTTCTGGGGAGCACCTCTATGACGCACCAGAGTGGCGCACCGCTCCAGCGCACCACTCCGACGCCCCATTCAGGAGCACCAGACTTGTCAGAGAGTAAAACATTCACTTTTGCATATCTGCTTGCATGGTTTTTTGAAGATTTTTGAGCCTGATTCTTTTACCACTTGCTCTTTTATATTCCATGGTTTTGCTTGCATGCTTTCGGTTTAAAGCAAGATTGTTTTCTAGTTGTTTTTCCCCTTTGGATAATCAGTCCTTGATCAGAATCTGGTAGGCTGATTGCACTTTACTCCAACATGGAGAACCTTGTGTATCAGCCCATGATCCAGTGGCATGATTGGATCCTGCATCTTTCATTTAGCATGCGCAGGGTGTGATTTTGTGCGAGGCTACCCGCCCTTGAGCACAAGGTCCACAAGTCATTGCATTTGCATTTCTTTCACTTTCAAGGCATGTTTTCCAAGTTTTTTTTTTGCAAAGGATTTTGCATGGCATGGTTTTTCTGGAATGCATTCTCATGTGATGTGGCACTGCATGGATTTCTGTTTTCCCTCAGCACATCTTTCTGGCCCACATAGAAGCACCCAGGTGGTGCACAAGACAGGAGCACCAGTCTGGCGCACCAAACAGGCGCATCTGCCTGTTTTCAGTAGCACATAGTAGGTTTTTTTATATGGTTTTAGCATGATTTCTTGCTTCGATTTGCTTCAGCATTTTTTCTGGTTTTCTTCCTTGACATACTAGGGAGGCATAGCTCTGCTTTTAACTATTTTCATGCATGTTAGATTGCATTTGGCATATAGCAAAGCAAGAATGAAAAATTACTCGAAATTGATATATCTTTGATTTTATTCATGCAATGACTTTGCATCGACACTTGACTCGACATACGAGTGATACTTCTGAGCATTAGGACACACC
>JAMKQA010001679.1:0-30913 GCA_024699735.1 Posidonia australis | reverse complement strand
TGATACATACAAGTGTTAAGAGTATGATGGGATGCATCTGATCACAGCTATAAATTATCATAAAAAAAAAACAAGATGACTAAATGGATTCATGGCAAGAACACATGCAAAATGCAAAGGATACAAACATGGAACAATTAAACCCAACAGAACATGTAAATGATGAACATACCAAGAATATAATAAGGAAAAGACTGCTCATGCAGGGGAAATAGTGCAGATTTTTACACTAGAAATAAATTAAATATGCTACAATCAAAGTGTAGATTTGCATGAAGAGCATCTTGCAAAGAGGATAAATAAATTCATCATAAAATCCTCATGAAGATACAGGAAAAATCAGACCATATATGCAGCTTCTAGCATGCTATTCCATTGCAAAAGAACAAGAAATTAAAGGAAAAGTGAGAAAGTTGGTGTGCTAGCTAGTATGAGAAATGGCTGAGCGCCTGGTATGTGCGCCTAGTATGTGCGCATGGTTGGTGTGCTAGCTAGTTGTTCTTGCTAGGTGTGCTAGGTAGGTGTACTTGCTAGGTGCTCTCCCCTACTTGTCTAGATTTCTAGTTGGGCTGGGCCTGCTATGGGTTTAGGATTGGTTCAAGGGTTAGCCACATCCAAAGCAACATCTGGAAAGCTCATCTATGAATCACCTCAAAATCGGGGTGTCTACAGATGCCCCTCCCTGAGCGAGGTCGAGGGATGAAAGGAACCAAGACCGATGCTCAGGGTTGACAAGATACCCCCATTTTGAGGTTACAGAAGGATGAGGTTACAGAAGGATGGTGTTTGCTGTAGGCAGTAAGTCACTTATCCGGCGGATGCATCGAAAATCATGACTTGATGCCAAATGCAAATGCGAATGCAAAATGCATGCAACAACTGATCTAAATGTTGGGGATATGATGCTAATGCGAGATGCCAATGCAAAAGCCGATGCTGAAGGCCGATGCGAAGATGATGCTAACAAAAAACACAAGAATGGGTGCTTGCAAGATGATGCGATGCTGATGCTAATGCTGAAATAACAAGGCAAAAGATAAAGAAATCCTGCACACAGAGGAAACCACAGGCAGGTAAATGATAAGTTGTCGGACACATCAGTCGAATTATTGAGGTTATCAACCTAAGAGACGGAATATGACAAGTCAATCAAGTCTTGTCAACCCGACCATCTGACAGCATGACGGTTGTCAACCGAGTAGTTGGGGATACCAGCCCAAGGAAAAGGGGCATGACAAACAAATCATTTGTCAAGCAAAACAGGGCCCTGTCAAAAGGTCAAGCAGCTGGATTTCCTACCCGGGGAAATCCAAGAGAAGGGCTAGGACCCTGACCATAAGGTCAAAAGGCCAAGCCACAGGATTTCCTGCCCAAGGAAATCCGAGAGAAGGGCTAGGACCCTGACCATCTGGTCAAAAGGTCAAGCCATATGATTTCCTGCCCAAGGAAATCCGAGAGAATGGCTAGGACCCTGACCATCTGGTCAAAAGGTCAAGCCACAAGATTTCCTGCCTAAGGAAATCCTAGAAACCAAGGACTTTGACTGCCCGGCCAAAGTCAACCAGTTGGACTCCGCGCCTGTGAAAGTCCAGGAGAGGCAAAGGACATTTGACCGCCTGGTCAAAGGCAGCAAGATGGATTTCGCACCCGCGAAAATCCAGAAGGGGCAAAGGACCTTGATCGCCCGGTCAAAGTCAGCAAGCTAGATTTCGCACCCGCGAAAATCCAAAAGGGGCAGAGGACCTTGACCACCCGGTCAAAGTTAGCAAGCTAGATTTCGCGCCTGCGAAAATCAAAAAGGGGCAAATGACATTGATCGCCCGGTCAAAGTCAACAAGCTGGATTTCGCGCCTGCGAAAATCCAAAAGGGCAACTGACGTTGACCGCCCGGTCAAAGTCAAGGAGCTGGATTTCGCGCCCACGAAAATCCAAAAAAAAGGGCAAAGGACCTTGACCGCCCAGTTAGAGTCAACAAGCTGGATTCCTCGCCCGCGAAAATCCAAAAGGGCAAATGACATTGACCGCCCAGTCAAAGTCAAGGAGCAAGATTTCGCGCCCACGAAAATCCAAAAGGGGCAAATGACATTAAGAGCTCGGTCAAAGTCAACAGGCTGGACTTCGCGCCCACGAAAATCCAAAAGGGCAAATGACATTGACTGCCCGGTCAAAGTCAAGAAGCTGGATTCTGTGCCCGCAAAAATCCAAAAGGGGCAAATGACCATGACTGTCCGGTCAAAGTCAAGGAGCTGGATTTCGCGCCACGAAAATCCAAGAGAAGGATATGACCTCGACCGCCCAGTCCAAGGTTGACTCTGACCGTCGGGTCAGAAACCAAGGAAAAGGATTTCGCGCCCACGAAAATCCAGGCAGAGGAAATGACCATGACCGCCCGGTCAAAGGTCGACTCTGACCGCCCGGTAAGAAGCCAAAGAAAAGGAAAAGGAAATGACCTCGACCGCCCGGTCGAAGGCCGACTCTGACCACCCGGTCAAGAGTCAAGGAAAAGGATTTCGCACACGCAATAATCCAACAAAAGCAAAGGAGAGGACCTTGACCGCTCGGTCAAAGGTCAAACAGGAAGATCTCGCTCCTGCGAGGAAAAAGGAAAAGAAAGGAAATGACCTCGACCGCCCAATCGAAGGTCGACTTTGACCATCTTGTCAGAAGCCAAGGAAAAGGATTTCGTGCACGCGAGAATCCAACAAAAGCAAAGGAAAGGACCTTGACCGCCCGGTCAAAGGTCAAACAGAAGGATCTCGCTCCTACGAGGAAAAAGGAAAAGAAAGGAAATGACCTTGACCTCTCGGTCGAAGGTCGACTCTGACTGTCTGGTCAGAAGCCAAAGAAATGGATTTCGCGCACGCGAGAATCCAACAAAAGCAAAGGAAAGGACCTTGACCGCCCAGTCAAAGGTCAAACAAAAGGATTTCGCGCTCGCGAAAATCCCAAGAAAGCAAGGGAAAAGGACCTTGACTGCCCGGTCAAAGGTCAAACAAGAGGATTTCGCGCTTGTGAAAATCTAAGGAAAGCGAAGGAAAAGAACCTTGACCGCTCGGTCAATGGTCAAACAAGAGGATTTCGTGCCAGCGAAAACCCCAGGAAAGCGAAGGAAAAGGGCCTTGACCGCCCGATCAAAGGTCAAACAAGAGGAAAGAAGGGATAGAAGGATCTCGTTCGCCCATAGCGAGAACCTGGAAAAACAAAAGCGATAATCCCTGGATTGTCCCCTAGGAAGGAAACCGTCTCAGATGCAATCCGGAGGGCAGAACTGCTTGCTGCTGGCTCTGTGACACGGAAGCTGGTGTTCCTGCCGAGATGCATGTGCAATATCCTCCTTGCTGGAGTGCTAGCTTTGCTGCGGGTTTCACAAAAAGTTGGGGCATATATCTGGTTGCTGTATAGCTAACTTCCTGATATGACAAACTTCTGATTGCTGTGTTATTGCAATGTTATGATATTTGATATTCTGCTGGGTGCTTGTAGGCTTCTGTTCAAATGTGATATGTCGTACCCTTTGCGGGTTATTCTGCAAACTTCACAATCTCAGGGGTTTTTTGCAAATTTGCCCATTTGGTGAACTTGAAGACTCGTGCATTCATTTTCTTGGCATTTCTTTTTGCCTCTTGCAGACTACAGAGTGCGGAGGACAACAATGCAATTCTTGCAGCCATTTTGTGCTTTAAGATACTTGTACTGCTTGTATGTGATGGGGCCCATTCGATAATTGTCATATCTGCTAGCCCATGTGCTGTGCAGGGATATCCAACCATGGTGACACCTGAGTATTGTTCTGATATTCTGCAAATATGGTTTGGTGTATTAATTACTGAGGACCGTGAGCAACCGCGGGTTTAGGGCATGTCCTCTTCATTGTTGAATATTTCCATGGTTGAAGTGAACTGGCACTTGTTATACGTTGTGGCAGGATTCTGGAAATCCATTTTCCATGTTTTTTGCTATTGCCTTGGAAGAAGCATGGTGGACCGACGGGCTATTGCCATACATGTTAGCTATCGGTTTCATGTGCTGTGACGACTATGCTCCTGTGTATTGACAGGCCTATCCAGAAGTGCTTGAGAAGCCTCATCTGCATGCTCCCAATAGTAGTATTGTCCCCATAATCTTCTTGACTTAGAAAGGCAGCTTACATGCCCCTAGTCAAAGACTTACGTCCAACCAAAGAGCTGTTAACATGCCCCTGGTTGAGCTCCCTTATTTGCCAACATTCCAACTCAAAAGGCAGTTGGCATGCCCTTGGTTGGAATATGGGCAAACGCCTTGCAAAGCGATGCAAAATGCAAAAGTGGCGAATTCTCCAATGCTAAATGCCAAATGGCAAATGATTTATGCAGAACTCTTAAGATGGAAGCAAGATTTATGAATGGTTGATAGGAGATACGCCCTCAGCACTGAGGAAGCCTTCATTGCCTGCTATAAGGAACTAGAATGTCCTCGACTCACTTGGTGCTACCTGGATTCCTGGGTTTATGGTGGCTCTCACTCAACCAATGGATTTTCAGGGTAAAATGGGCTCTATGCCAAATTCCTAGGGCCCTATACCTACTTTTTTCAAAAATTCATTTTCTTTTTCTCCCTCAAAGGCAAGCTGACTTACCCTATCCCTTACTTGGAGGTAATAAACACCTATGCTGAGGGGTGGCTGCTCTTTTAGTTTGATATAAAAGGGGTGGCTGGTCCCTTTGAACATATGGACTTGGTAGGTGTATGCTTCAACTCCTCTCCAAGTTATGCGGTAGGGATAAAGTCGTCCTACATGCCTCTCTCATTGGAGCCTACTTCTGTCCACAACTTCTATCTTCTTATTTCTTTTGTGCTCCAAAGTCTATGTTTTTTTATTGGCTTGTACTCTCACTTATGCCCTATCATTTTTTCTCCCTCTGGAGGTGTTGGCCCCTTAAGAATTTGTACATTTCACCCATTTTCCCATGGATAGTCACTCCCTCACTCCCTAGGTCACACAGGTAGTAACACGTGAGGAGGATCAAACTCTTCCCAAGTAGGTAGGCTTCTGATTTTCCTCATCGAGCAAAGGTTGTGCCAGTGTTCATAATGCAAACAAAAGGATAGTACAATGTAGATGATGCGATTTAGGTGATGTGCGGATGCAGTAAACAAAAACATAGAGATGCATGGCCTTCAATGGAATGCTTTGCAAGGCTCGGGAGTAGTCGACGATCATTGGTAGTACTTTCAGTTAGGAGATGCTGATGGGTGACGATTATCGGTCCCAGTGAAGGCTTTCTTCGATTTGGGGGACCATAGTTGAAGCTCGGGCCTTGTGATTTTGGCTGCAGTGGTGAGACAACTGTTTTTCCCTCCTTGATTTTGTCGTGCTCTGTAAAATCATCTGCGAGCACCTTCGATTGTGCTTGGAATAAAAATGTCCAGATCTCCAAGTTGTTCAGGCTCTCTGTGTTTGCTTTCTTTGCAAGATCTGGTACTGCTGTTGCTTGATGCAATGCTGACGATTCTGAGTGACCGTTCTTAGGAAAAATTCTTCTGAAAACTGTTGGTGATTATGATATTGAGGCTATGGGCAAACTCCAGTTTGGATTCAATACTCCTGCACTGGTAAAGTGAGTTAAATCGCGGGAAATGATCATTTTTGGGGATTTACCTGAGCATGGGGATCTCCTCCGTTGGTGCTGACGCTTGTATCTGAATTCTTAGTGCTCTCTTTGTTCTTCCACCTTGATCGGCTCGACGGTTCCTTAACCGTATCGCCCAAGGGGTTCCTTTCTCGTATCCCCAGTTACGACGTAAATTTTTGACCACTAGACAAGGGACAAGGGTTATTGTGAACGGTCAAGTGGCTGACAGACTCAAGAGCAGGAACAAGATTAACTGGCTCAAATCGGTTGACACGATATAGAAAACCAAAAGTGTTGAAGCAGAGATTGCCTCAACGGTAGGACAAAATAAACTAATGACTACTCGGAACCACCAAGGAAAGATAAATACAACTGTAAAGAAAAAAGGGAATATACAATAAGATTGGTAAGACAAATAAAAGATTAGACAGTATCAACGAGAAAGATGGAATTGACTCTTGAGGGGCCTGCTGCTCCCGGGTCTGAATGCTGGGGTAAAGGTTGGCTAACTATATTGGGCTGTGCTGGTGGTGCTTGTGCAGTTACCGGTGCGGGCTCGGGGCCTGCCGCCTGTGTGTTAATCACAATGACCTTTTGGTCAATCAAGTCCTGGATTGCATTCCTTAGTGTAAGACAATTGTCCGTCGAGTGACCTACGACCCGATGGAAATTGCAGAACGCATTCGCATTATACCAGGCAGGAAGCGGACTTGGTGGTGGGCGCACATCAAGCAGCCTCAGGAGGGATGCGACTCTAGGGAATACCATGCTCAACAGTTCCACTAAAGGGGTAAAGTGGCGCCTGTCACGGCGTTGCCGCCTTGGCTGCGGATGTGCCAATGGCGGGTGCATCACCACCTGAGGGAGAGGATAAACTGGGGTGGCAGTGGGAGTGATGTGTGATGCATGATGTGCTCTAGGTATAGGCGTGGGTGCATAAACTACATGATGCTGAGGGGGCAGATGGGCATTCGCCGGTGTAGTAGGGAATCCGATGTAAGCAACTGTATCCTTGGAGGGATCCCGCCTCTGGGGTGGATTGGCACTGTGGTTGCCGTTGTTGTTGCTGGCGCTACTATGTGAGGAAGTGGCTTGCTTGGAAAATGCAGAGAGCGTTGGAAAACTGCCACTGCGTAGTGAGCTCTCGACACGGGCGCCCACCCGGAGCAGTGCAGAAAAAGTGGTGATTGGTTGAATGCTGAGCAGAGCCCCGACTGCTAGCTGTGCTCCCCGAATCACTATCTCAATAGACTCCTCGTCAGAGGGTCTATCTTTGACCTGCGAAGCCAAGGAGCGCCATCGTCCAACATACTCACCAAATGTTTCTTAGGGTCTCTGCTTGAGAACGACTAAGTCCTCCTGCTTGGGGACTAAGTCGAGGTTGAAGGAATATTGCTCCAGGAACGCCTGTGTAAGGTCGTCCCAAGTCCTGATGGTGGCCATGTTGAGGGAAGTGAACCACTTCAACGCGGGCCTCGTAAGACTCTTCTGAAACAGGCAGATTAATAACCTTTCGTCAGCCTAAAGCTGAGCGAGGTCTCCGCAATAGGCTTTTAGGTGGGCAATTGGGCAGCCCCTACCATTGTATTTGTCGAATTTTGGGATTTGGAAATTCGAGGGGAGAGTCGCCTCTTGGAAATAACAGAAGTCCCAGAATTGGTAGGACTGGCGGTCCCCACCTTGCACTTACCGGAGAGTGCGTTCCAGATCATTTACCCTAGCGAGGAGAGCATCTGGAGCTACTGCAGCTGTGGACTGTGCAGTAGAGGCGGGTGTCGCGTACATCGTATGGGTCACCCCTAAGGGCTCCTCCTGATCCACCATTTCGCCATCTGGTGCTACGGCTGGATAACCAGTGTACCCGTGCATGGGTGCAGTATGCTGGGGGACAAAGGATGAACCTTGTGTGTGATAAAAAAGGGAAGATAATGCAGGAGGTGGTGTAACAAGTGGTGTAGAGTGTGGGAGCAAGAGCTGCTGGACCGGGATGGTCTCCGGTACAATGCTCACGGAAGGTTGTGCTCCCGCCAAGCTAGGAGGCTGGCCACCAGATAGGAGGGATGCATGCTGTAGTGGGTGTTGTGCTTGTCTAACAAAAGGTAGTGTTGATACCCCCATTGCCGGAGAGACAAGGGATGGCGACGGCTGTGGAGGGAGTGTAGTGGGTGCAAACTGTGGTCCTAAAGTCGGTTGCGCAGGCAACTCTGGAGCCAGGAAAGACAAAGCTGAGAAGGGCTGGAGTGCCAGTGCCAATCCCTGCAACTGCTGGGCGAGAGCCGACATTTTTTGCAGTTGCGCGGTGACGGGATCGTCGCTAGTGGCTCCAAAGGATGGAGGCAAGACTGGGGAAGAAACAAGAGGCTGAGATCCCAGTTGACCGAACTGGGGGGTGGATATTACAGAAACAGCCGTAGTGGGAGGAGGGCTAGTAAACACATAACCCTGAGGAGAGACAGACTCAACTGCTGTGGCCCCAACAGCAGGAGAAGACCAGGTGGGTGGTCCCGAAGGCGGGGTTGCCACGGGGACACGGAAATGAGGTGGTGGAGGTCCTCCAGAGGCTAAGGGAAAAGTGGAGGCAGCAGTGATGACTGGAACAGACACAAAGGAAGAGTATCCCGAGACAGGGACCCTCCAGGACAGCAGGGGAAAGGGACTCGCTGGCATGCTGGGCCATCGTGGATCGCGAGCGAGTAAGAATCGAACTACGGCTGGGAAGAAGTGGACGAATCCTAGGACGAGCTATCGTCGGAAATGACGAATAACTCAGGAGACGTGGTCATGAATAAGGTCGCAAATAGAATTTGCGAAAGGAAAGATCTTGAGCTTAGGCTATGGAAACTCAAAAAATCAGAAATCCTATGCACAAAAACAAACAAATCAGAAAAGATGCAATGTTTATGGTGGTATGAGATGCAAATGAATGCCTCTAGTATGTACTCTCTTACCAACTAGGAATGTCCTATTAAGCTGTCTACTCCGGGTTAACATAGGGGTGAATGGGTATCCGACTCAAGTTTAGAAAAAGTAAGGTCCCCATTCTAAATCTTGGCCATAGCCTAGGCAGTGAACGGGTGGTGCTTTCGGGGCCTCAACCTCTGCCAAAGCAGTAAGTTGTACCCTCTACTACACTGACACGACCTCGGACAAGGGGGGACAAACCTGATTTTTCATCCCACGCCAAAGCCATAGGATGAGCCATCAAAAAATGTCCTTCGCAGACAATATAGGTAATCCTAGGAGAGGAGAAGATGCATGCCCTATATGATGTATGCAATGTATGCTTTGTGTTTTTTACTTGCAAGCTTATTAAATCATGGGGAAGATTTGCAATTTGTCTCTAGTTTGCCATAATTATTGATTTTGGTTTTTATGTTTTTTAATAACCAAAAGGGGTGAGCAAACATGTCTCTAATCTCCTTGGCATGGCATATACAAGAAGGGAAATAAACATGCAATTTAGCCATGAATTGTCATGCAAGAGTAGGTGCAAAACCTGTGCAATAGTGATGGCATAGCAAAAGTGTGTAAAAGGAAAGCATTATTATAAAAAGGCATGTATGCAAGAAAGACACCACTAAAAGAAAGATAACCAATGAAAGGCATGGAGAAGGCAAGCAAGGCAAAAACTGAAGCAAAGGAGAAACCAAAACAAAGCCGGGATCTGGTTATCTCCAGTGGAGTCGCCAGTTCCTGTAACCATGTCGGCGACAGCCTCGAATGATTTTGACGCGAAAGGCCAAAATTCATGAGGGTCGGCAAAGTCACGGCAAAAACAATAGAAATAAATATGCAAATGCAGGAGTCTAGGCCAAAGGGAGTGTGAGAGATGCATCCCCCTCATTCAGCCAGTGCTAGCTTTAAAGGAGGGAGAAGAGCCCGTGGGCAGCCACAGGACGGTGACCCGTGACTGTGTCAGAGGTCACGCGAGTCACGGTTGCGCGCTGGACATGAACATATTGACCAGGGAATTTGGGCCCTATGATAGAGGCGCGGATGGGACGTGCATGTCACTTGCGCGTGTTCACCAGGGAGTTTGGTCCTTTTTGACATAAGCGCGGATGAAAAGCGCGTGCCCATCAGGGATTTATACCTTCATCTGAGCTGCACTGTTGAGGTGCGTGTCCCACATGCACGTATGGCACAGGACTCGTCAACCGAGCAGCTGCTGTTCTAAGAGCTCGCCTAACTGGCGCAAAGGTGTTGAAGCCTAGCTACATACACAAAACACATTCAAGCCACAAAACTAAAGGCAGGCCATACAGAAAGCACTCATCTAGAAGCAGTCACTTAAGGAGATAACTTAAGTTTACAGAATCCAAGTTTACAGTGAAAAATGTTTAAAGATACAAACACAGGGATACAAGATAATTGAACAGATTAATCCCAAGCCTCGTCCTCACTCTCATCTGGTTCCTGCCCTTGCAAAGCATGAGCGGTCGTCGAGCAGTCGCAGTTGATTCCGCACGAGCACGGGAGGGTACAAAAGTGGAAGCACCCATTAGGTCCCCTACAGCAGAGGTATCCTCCTCAAGGTCAGGGTCAGCCTCGTCACCACTACTCTAGAGGATGATGCCCTCCAGCCAGTATCCCTGTGATAAGAGGGTTATTCCTGTATGTTTACAGAATGCGGTAAACACAGAGCAAGGAAAATACTTACCTCCCCACGGGCTTCTCGCTGGGTCTGTTACAAATGAAGATAGTGTTGTCAGAATAATCAGATATGAACAGTTAAGAATTGAAACAAATGGGGAGAATTCATTTCCTTAGCTCGTCGCATCCGAGCGTAAAAGTCGCTCAGCTTGCCCTCGAACCGCTGAAACAAAAGCAACCAATTATGTCAAAACAGTCGGAATCATGAAATCAATTTATGCCACAAGCCGTAAGCAGGACTTACCTCAGTCTAGTTCTCCGAGAACCACATGTCCCGCTGTTGTTCCCGGAGGTCCTCCTCGAAGAGGTATGGCTTGCAAGTGTGCTCGTACCACTCCTGGTACTCGCCATAGCTGCCAGGACAGAGGATGTACTGACTTCGATCGACCATGATCTCCGCCGCAATGGAACGAGCTCGAACGCGGGTGGTGGCCCGGGGTACCATCTCGGCAGGAGGTGGAAGTGGAATACCAAACTCTGGGATGAATTGATGGCGAACCCGGCCAGGCAGGTAGAACGCGGATTTCTTAAAGTAGAAGAATTTCATCTACTTCCGGCAGTAGGTCCGAGCGGAGTTCAAAGGCTCCCAATCTAGCCCAGCGTACCACTCAAATGGCCTCAGCTCAACTTGTACAAGGCAAAATAGAACACATGTTAGTCTAGTAGGATATCAGAAAGTAGAGAAAGCAGTAAGCAAGGGCATCGTTTGCAAACTCACATCATGAATTGACAAGAGGTCCAGAAGATAGCGGTACGATTTGTAGCTGTATACCCCAGCTACTATACAGTGGTTTGGCTCGCACCACTACCACAGGAGTGGGAGAAGTCTGGAGCAGAGGCGGAAGAAATAGTGCCCCCACATGCAATGTTCCATCCACCAGTACTGCAAATACAGAAAAGCAGGTTAGGACATAATCACACTGCTTAAACTAAAGAGGATGACACAAGAGATTACCGTCAGCAGTGGGTAGAGCCCCACGTGGGACCGTTGATTGCTCTTTACGACGTTGTCCAGGCCATAGAGCATGTAAGTATAACTGGCACCACCCCAGTCATACCGATCCAGGTGATCCAGGTCGGCGAGGTATATCAGCCAATCTGTCGAAACACAGTACCCAGAGGTGTCGTAGAAAATAAGGGCCATCAGCTCCATCAGGAAGTGGTGATGCTATGTAAATTTGTGCATAAAAGGAGAATGCTCACCTCGAAGCCGTCACGGTTGCTGATGTGGTTTTCATCCAATAGCCGACCTCCGAAATTGCTGGATTCTTGCCAAAAGAGATTCAGTTCAACAAATCTAAAGCATGCACAAGGAAAAGACCAGAATAGTTGGAGTTTTGGTTTCTTACATCCTCAGGGATGTTGGGCATTACCTCCTCCGATGCCCGGAAGCTAGAAGCAGCCTCAGATCGCGAACTCGATCCATGACCTCGAGCCTGTGAACCAGAAGGCGCCCCAGATCGTGAGCTAGACTCGTGACCCCAGACCAGCGAACTGGAGGCAATCCCGCTTGCCTGGGTCACCTCTGCCTCGAAATCAGAATCAGACTACAAAAGCAGGGTCATGTTAAATGGGCATGTTATCAAAACGAAGTTGTGGTTAGGCGTCGCACCAAAAGCACAAATAGTCAAGATAATTAAAGGCAGTATTCAAACAAAAGCACAATTATGGTCTAGCAAATCAAAATTTGCATTCAAAGGCACAGTATTCAAACAAAAGCCAGGGTATTCATACACAAAGTCAATAGCATTTCATACTACTACTCAAACAAATATTATGGCATTTCACTGTGCCTACTCAGGCAAACTCGAGATGTTATACATGCTTCAAAAAAAAAAGAGAAAGAAAAGAAGAACATAATAGGGACAGTTCAGGAATATTGTGTCATTTCTCTAAGCAAGCATGTGTTGACCAGGCAATGATGTTCGTTCAAGTATGATGGTCAGCTATTTTACAGTGCTACTCAAGCAAGCTTAGTGATGTTTGTTCAAGCAAGAGAGATAACATGCCTATAGTATGAATAGTGGCCTCCTAGGACGAGACCTGGCCAAGGGAGGCCGCCGACGGCTTGTGATCACCGTCCGACGACCCCCAGCCATTGCTCGCCCCGTGAAACCAGTAAAGGGGGTGGAGAGCTCGACCTCCTCACGAGAGTCAACCTCCCTCCGTGTCACCCTAAGGGACGGCCAACCGCCGTCACATTCAAGCCAACCCTACACCAGTCGCTCGTTCGCCAACTGGTGGAGAAGCGTCGGGAGCATGGAGGTGAGGGGAGAAGGAGCAACAATGAAGAGGGACAGATGGAACAAGCAAACATGAAAATAGCGGGAATAACAAAAGGGAAGAAGGAACATACCATGATCGCCGACGTCACCCCTTTTCCGCACGTCGATGATGCACGTCCCGGTGGCGCGGAGATCCTTGCAGCGTCAGCCTCCTCTTTGCCGAGGCCCGTGTTAAGCTCCTCTACCTCATGCCTGTGTCGTTCACGCCTATCTTCCTCCGCAAAGCCACCAGCGTGCTACCACCACTCCGCCGCTGTCCAGCCCTAGTCACCGTTCGACGAGGAGAAGATGAGAAGACAGGCGGGAGAGGAAAAGAGGGGGGTCGTGTGGGGGGGTCTTTTAATTGATCTTTTTTTTCATCTTGTTCATAAAAGGGCATGAAAAAGTTTGGAGAAGAAGACCAACCGCCATGCATCCATTCACACAGGAGTAACTGCCAGTGGATCCTGCAAATTTTGAAAATTTTGCTCCAGCCCTTGGCAATTTTCACAATATTTTGGGTTGAAATACAATTTACCTAGTGAAGGGCAGAATCGTCCCTCAAAAATTAGAAAAACCAAAAGGGTCCACACATACTCTAGAACCCCAGACCAGGCTTTCGTGATGAGAATCGCCACTTGGATTGGCCCTGGCAGTCAATTTTGCTAATTTTTACAATAGTTTCCAGAAATTACAAACAAGTCCCTAGACTTCTCTAGGTGCCAGAAAGTTTCCTCTTGTCAGGGTCTACCTGCCAGAACAGATCTGATGAACTCAGATCAACATCAGGCCATCCATTGCTTTGGAGATTCTTGATTGAGTCAAAACTGAAAATTTTGCAAAGACGCCCCTATAATTTCTACATTGTCCGGAGCTCAGTGCACGCAGGCGGAAGTGAAGAGAACGCTTTGGGTGTTTAGCTAGAGCATGAGCATTACCACTGGAGCAGTAGTTTGAGTTAAGAGGACAATTCGGGGAAAATTTGCAAAAAAGCTCCTACAATTTCCTGAATTGCAAGAGGGTCCTACCTATCACCAGAACAGATTGTATATCGGATTTGACTTCCTTTGGGAGATCAGAAATGCCCTTGTACAACAGAGTCCAGCTTATGCTCGAACATTCTCAGAATTCGATGGTTCAAGGCAAAATTACTGTTTTGCCCCTATTAGTGTATAGATGAATTTTGAGCCCTGATTACCTGCTAGAGGCTCCCGTCTGCCCTATGGAAGTTTGTAGAGGCACACTTTGGAGCAGAGTCAGTTACATACAGAATTCAGTGGGATCTAGTAGATTACAGATTTGCCCTTGCCTTGCCAAAGTTCAAAGAGCACCCAGGGCGAAGCAGCATCAGACCAGCAGCTTGTTTTTCTTTCTTAGCGGTTCCCAACCGTTGCCTGTATCCTAGTAATGACTCAGTTCACTCTCTTGGCAGTTCCCAGCCGTTGCCTGTATCCTGGTAACTACTCGGTTCACTTTTTTAACGGTTCCCAATCGTTGCATGTATCCTGGTAACGACTCAGTTCACTCTCTTGGCGGTTCCCAACCGTTGCCTGTATCCTGGTAACGACTCGGTTCACTCTCTTGGTGGTTCCCAACCGTTGCCTGTATCCTGGTAACAACTTGATTTACTTTCTTGGTGGTTCCCAGCCGTTGCCTGTATCCTGGTAACGACTCGATTCACTCTCTTGGTTGTTCCCAGCCGTTGCCTGTATCCTGGCAATGACTCAGTTCACTCTCTTGGCAGTTCCCAACCGTTGCATGTATCATGGCAATGACTCGGTTCACTCTCTTGGCGGTTCCCAGCCGTTGCCTGTATCTTGGCAACGACTCGGTTCACTCTCTTGGTGGTTCCCAACCGTTGCCTGTATCTTGGCAATGACTCAGTTCACTCTCTTGGCGGTTCCCAACCATTGCCTATATCCTGGCAACGACTCGGTTCACTCTCTCGTCTGCTCCAAGCTGACCTATCTGTACACCGACAGTAACTTGGTTTTGTCTCTATCTGCTCCTAGCCAACCTGTCTATACACCGACAGTGACTAGGTTCTATCCTCTCTCTCTTTCTCGGCCCAGCAAGTCTGGCAAGTCCGATAACTGGCCAACTCTCCCCTTTCCGTCCGCTCCTAGTCGATCTATTTGTACATCGACAGCGACTAGGTTCTATCTTGTTCTTCTTTGTCGACCCGATGAGTCCGATATCTTGTCATCTCCCTAGGACCCCGTTCAGCAGACAGGACCTAGGATGCCCCTTTCTTTTTGGGTTGGTACCCTAAAATACCCGGATGACTTCCATCACCAGTTACCTTCCGGTCGGCAAGCCTGTCAGCCTTGCCACGCCCCTCATCTCCTCAGGCTGATAACCGAAACTGTCTAGCAATGAGTCCGTCAACTCATCAAGCATCACAAGATTCATTCGCATATGCATGTCCCAACTATCCTCTGCACAGCACATGCATCGTAATCAGGCGTACTCCACATCATCAGCACATCACACATTTGAGATGCACACTTCATCAGTATCCACTTACAACACAGTAGCACTTTAGCATCGCATTCGCATCGCTCGAGACCATGTGCATACCTGCCTGGTTCCGGTGCACGATCACTTAGACACTCTAGAGGGGCACCACTTGCATTAGCATCTGCACTTCGGCACGCGAGCCGCGACCTTCGGTGCATCCACCGGATAAGCGACTTATGGCCAATAGCAAGTTTCTTTCCTGTTTGACTAAGACGGGGTGTCTTCTCTCAATCTTGAGCAGCGGTCTCGTTTCCCTCAACCTCGCTCAGGGAGGGGCATCTATAGACACCCCGGTTTGTGGCCAAAGTTGGTAGGCAGCTCCGGCAGAGAGCGCAACTAGACAGCTAACCCGGACTTACCCCAGTTCCCCAACCAAGCCTATGAACCTAAACTAACCCAAAAAACCCCTAATTACCCTTAAATCCACTCATCCAGCTAAGTCTAGCACCTAAAACCCAGCCCGTGTGCTCTGGCCCACTAACATGTGTGGCCCACTTGCATGGCCCAAGCATGCTTCAGGGCCAGTGCAGCACGGTAGGCGCCACCTGATTGGTCGCTTTCGCTGTACGACCTCGTACGAGCGATGTCGGGCACGAAATGTCGACTTGTCCACCAACGTGCTTGACATCCTTGAGCCTTCCATGCCCTGTCACCAGCCTCCCACGCCCTATGCTGCTTCTACCGACACGCAAAGCCTGCAGCGGTGCCGACGAGCCTTCCCCTGCCATGTCTGACGTCGCTGAGCCACGCCCTGCCATCCACCACCTACCACGACACAAGCCACCACCAAAACCCCCCCTCAAGCTCCTTCACAAACACCTAGAGTTTTTGCGAGGCGGAGGAGAGGAAGAAACCAGAGTTTTCCTTCTCGTCGGAGCCCATTACCTGTCGACGCCGGCAACATACCACAGACCACCAACAGGTGACAATCTTTTCCCATCTCATTGAAGGATAATCTAGGAGTGTACATTTCATTTTCCTGCACCTTTTCTTGTGGTTTTCCCCATCATTTCGTCGCATCCCACATTCCCTCCGTTGATGGTCGGACCATGCCGGTGTGAGGCTCAGGCCCTTGAACGCCCGGCTCGACCCGTCCCGATGGCATCTCTCCTCCCCTTCTCACTCTACAGAGCCGTTGAGCCGTCCTCCCCGGCTGGAACCTCCTGCGGAGGCTCGCCGATGTTGATATCAGTGGTGGTGGGGTGTTGAGGATATCCCTTTGCATCTCATAGGTTTCCTCGTATCGTGGTTGTGCCCCTGAGCTCCCAAGCGGCCCTCGTCGTCTAGTGATGCTCTGCTTTCCAGGGAGGAGGCGGGCCTGGTCCCCTGTTTCACAAGTGTGCCCCGATAGCACGCCTCACATGCGTGGATTGGTCAGGGCTTGCACAGGGTCAGACTCGACCAAGCCAAGGCCTCATCTTCCCTACTAAGGCCACACCTGCATAAGTGTTTCATCTAGCATTGTTTTACTCTCTGGTTTACTTGTATCACTTGTTTTCTTTTGCTTAAGTAATCCTACATATAATGGCTTTTCAATTTTAGCCCATATATGAGCCCCAGCATGTTTTACTTTGCTTGCATTTTATTAGCCCTCCATAGTATTACCCGTGTGTTGTGGGTGTGGCGATGATGGCAAAAGGCCATGACATCTTTGGGGACGCGCGTCTTGGCTGCGCGTGTGACTTGCGCGAGGTACAAGCGCGGGTTATCCAGGGATAGAATCCAGCCCAGCCTAGTCATTGGGCCCCACCTTGTTTCCACCTTATGTTTTGCTTATGTTTCCCGTTTCGACGACGCTTTTCTTTAGCTTGGTTTGTTTCCTTAATCGTAAGATTTGCTTCTCTTGCATCATCCATATAACCCCATTAATTGGCATCTAAGTGCCCACATTTCCATGCATGCGAGCGAGGTCCTAAGAAAGATCGATTCGTCGGGCGTGCGGGGATGCCTAACACCTTCTCCGCACTTAATAGGAGTCCTTACCCTTTCTTCGTTTCGCAATGATCCGTGTGTCGAATCCATTTCGCATGAGTCATCTTATTTCGCATTCGATTTCAAGTTTTGATTTTCCGATACGGTTTTCCTCGCCTTCTCGTTTTAAATAGACTAGGTGGTAACTCCATGTTTTTACTTTCCTTTCGTTTCCCAGTGTTTTCAAGTCAGTTTTCCCGTCCTCGGAATTGCTGGACTCGCCATGGCCCTACCAACTCCCGGGGAGCGTGGTTCCCCTTTGCCAGCATGGTCACAAACGTAAGGATTGATACTTAGATATGAGATTAAGCTACCACTAAGTTAGTAAAGGATCTAACCTATTCTATCAATTGGCCTTCACATTTAGATATGAGACTAGGCTGCCACCATCCACGATCGATTTTTAGGGGAGAGCATGATCACCTATTTTTCGAACTTCTACAGGAACACCTAAACTGTTGTCAGTGTCACCAATCTTCTGAGCTACTACTGGGTCACTAAGACTACCACCAGCCAATCATCTATTTTTAAAACTCCAAGACAAAGCTTGCAGAATACCTCAATTTTTTGAACTACTTCCACTCCACCATCATTCATCTTTTGAATACTTAAAAATCCGCTAGCAAGGGTTATTAATCTAGAACCACCACTACTCAAGAGGTCGGTACAAGATAGGTCTATCTTTGCCATGCCCCATAGCATGATTCGATAGAAAATTCCAATGCTAAAGGAATAAGATACACAAGATAAGCAACAAGCCATTGCACCCATCACCAGAGGAGGAACATTGTCAAATCGAAATGTGACAGTAGCGAAGCAAGCAAAACCATCAGGGGTACAAGAAAGTTGTGAACATCATGGAAGACCAGCACCTGTAGAATATGATATACTGGAACAATTAAAGAAGACACAGGCGAAGATTTCAATCTTTGACCTCATTAATAGTTCAAATGGCCATCAAAAGGCTCTACAACAAATGTTGGACAAGGTGCAGGTAGCATCTAATATACCTACTGAGGATCTCCATGTTATTGCATTTGTAGTTTTTAATTTGTTGAACCAATCATTACTTTTAATGATGATGAGGTGACTTCTCCAAAAAGAAGAATGTCTCCTTTGAATATAACAATTTAAATAAATAATTATTTAATATCTTATATACTTGTGGATACTGGAGTGTCAATGAATATTTGTCGTTTGTCCACAATAAGAACTTTGGAAGTGAATGAAGCATTGTCGACTCCCGTAGAAATGACAATTACTTGATTTGATAACAGCAAAAAAGTAGCACATGACAAATGGACCACAAATATTAGGGTAGGACTAATTCATGTGACTACTCAAATGATTGTCATTGAAATGTCCCATACCAGATTATTTTTGGAAGGTAGTGGCTTGACAGCTTGAACGTAATCTCTTCCCCTCATCACTAGTGCTTGAAGTTCCTATAGAAAAGGAGAATCATAAAGCTAAAGGGAGACATTCCAGCTAAGGAAGTAGAAACCAATGTTATATATCTATTGTACAAAGTAAACCTACACAAGAAGCCCTTTAGAGCCAACAAAGGTAAAAGCATAGTGTCAATAGTTGAAATGATGGAAAAGTGGGCCAAACCAAAGCTTGCCTAAAAATAAAGGAAACACCAAAGAGCAAAACTCCCAATATGAACATAGAATGGGTGATTATGAAGAGGATTAGCTACAAAGAAGGCCAAGGGTTGGTCCCCCAAGATCAAGGCATGAAGGAGCTAGTACAGGTGTACGATGGAGAAGGCAAAATGGATTTTGGGTTTGACTAGATATCTGATGCCAAGCCCCTGAAGTGGAATCTCACCAATCACTTACTAGAGTTGGCATCTTCGACCCAAACACATCTAGGTCCAAGAATATTGCAATGGTTGGGTCTTCTTTCCCTGTGTAATCATGGGAAATCTGGCGTGGAGGTGCGAGAGTGGGTTACACTAGCGTTCTAAGTGTGAAAATGGTACATGAGGGAAATCAAACCATAAAAGCACAAAAAAGAGAGTCACCAGCTAATCTATTGAAAATACGGGAAGACGAGAAAAATCATGATAAAATAAGAAAAACAAAGAAAGACTTCGAGAAAATAAGGGATAAAGCAGTCATCGCAACCAAAGATCAGATAAGTATTCCATGACATGTGAGGAAGGTGTTAGGAACCCTTGTACATTTGAAACCTATGTATCGATCACTCAATTTGTCTACTTACGGGAAAAGTGGAAAAAAGTCCTCAAAATAAAGAGAAACTCGACTAAAAGAGAAACAAGAATACAATAGAAATCTATTAGACGATACCAATTTTGGTTAAACAAACGTCATTGTTTGGGAGTTCAACTTCTGCAAAATTTAACCTCGTTGTAAAGGTGAACGTGCCATCTCTCCGACGATATTTAGAACTCCCCAATCCAATGGTTGGATTGACAAACTAGTGTCCAAAGATGGACACAAAGCTCAAGTTATAGTAGTAAAACAAAGCGATAAAACTATCCCAACATGCATACTTCAAACAATCATTACTTTTCATCCTCATGCCTAATTTATGCATGCAAGGTATCACAATGAAGATAATTGAATAAGGAAGACATAGAAAAAACAATCAAAGAAATCCAGCAGTACAATTAAAATTTATGTGGAAAACAATATAGGTGTATATGACAGAAATCAGAACTGAGGAACTCGTTGGTGCATGCTAGTGGCTTTCTCCTTTGTTTTGGCAAATTCAGATGGGACTAGCCAACCCATTATGTGTTAATGTGTCCCAAAAAAAGAATACAAATATAACAGTAAATAAAAGCATATATCTAAATGACATGAAATGAAACCCATCAAAAAAGAGCATAGAACTGTAGCAATTGGACACACAATCAGCAATCATTTCCAAGCAAAATAGATTGAGATGAATCAGTAGTGCAATTCTTGTGCATAAACTTGAAACATGGAGCATAATTTACTAATTGATAAGGCATCAAATCCAAGCGTAGCACTCGTGGAAGTCGTTTTTTGTTCCACTACTAGCTAGGGAAGGAACCTTGATGATGGCTAGTGCTTGCTGGAAATCGATTTGAACTTGGTTGAATTGCTTGAGGGTTGGATTGTATGAGATGAAGAGGAAGAGGAGGAAGCTCACACCAATGGTCGTACCAATGTTGGTTGTTGCTACTCTTGCTCTCTCCCTAGGTGGGTTGCTTCGATGGTGTCAATGTTGGTGGTGCTACTACGTTGTTGATGGGTTATGGTGACGCTAGAGAGATGAGAAAGGGATGGTGATTGTTTGGAAGTGATGTTGGTGGCCGGGTGGCTAAAGTGGCAGTGGTGGTTGGCTTGTGAGCGTTGGAGGTGGGTGTGGTGAGGTGGTTGTGTTATTGCTGGAGGTGGGTGGTGGGTCATTGTGGCAATGGTGGTTGGCTAAAGTTGGTGGGTTGTAAGATGGGTTGTTGTTGTGTGGTGGTTCTTGCAGTGGAGTGGTGGTGTGGTGAAGTTAAGGTGTGTTGGTAGGTTGTGTTTGTTGTGGCTTGGTGGTGAGGAGGAAGAGACGATAAGATGATGGTTGTGGTTAGTGTAGTTAGCCTAAGATGATGGTGGCATGGTGTTTGTGGTGGCTGGTTGGAGGAGCGTTGTGAGTGAAGAGAGGTGGGGGTTTTCTAAGGGGACAACTACTAGGATTTGTGTTGGTGGATGTTGGATTGTATTTAAAGAGGTAGGGGTCAAATGTAAGCCCTTGGATGAGATAAGTTTGAAATTAAGAGATATGATGTAGTTTGTTAGGTCTGGATGTTTTAGGAGAGGTGTAGATTAAGAATGGAGTGTCAAGATTAAGTCAAAACAGCCACTAAGTTATCCTGTAAGTATAATGAAATTTGGAAAAATGCGAGGCCAAAATGCATTATAGGTGTGTTTTAGGCATGCATTTTGCAAGGCTCACCAAATGCGGCTTAGTGGTCTGTTTTGGCCATGCAATAGCATTCTGGAAATAGCAAAGTATGATCTTGCGTATGGAAATGGTTTTGTTGAATTCTAAATTGATTTGAGTAGGTTTAAGGGATATGAAGTAGGGTGAAAAGTTAGTTTAGAAAAAAAAGTTTTTTTGTAAGAAATTTGCTAAATGTTGGTTTAGGTGAAGGGAATTGGTAGGGAAACTAGAATTTTCTAGGTAATTAGGTTTGAGTAATTCAGAGTGAAGCATTCTTGGAGTTTATCAGGCTAGAGGAGAGTTCATCATCTCGGTTTGTAAAAATCGAGGTATCTACACCTTACGAAAGACGTCCTTGAAACATCTACCGTAAAAGAAGAGAGTCTTGCAAACCTCTTCGAGACTGCAAGAACATCCATAGAGCCTCCTCCAATTGACCATATCGCTTTCACCTCTACTGCTGCTATCTTTCCTTGGCCCCTCTCACTGATTCTCGAAGATTTTCCTCGACTTCTTCAACAACCTCAACTTCCACAAAGACTTTATCAATAGTTTCTTTCCCTTCCGAAAGAACCACCTGAGTAGATCTAAACGAATAGCAAATAAGGTTCACCACCTTGTGGTAAGCATTTTTAAAGATCAGTAACCCCTTAGGCTTGAAATTGAGTCTCGCCAAACTAATGGAGACGTTGGAAATGGCAAGTCAGTCTAGGAGAGCTAATACCTCTATTGATGGAGGTAACTTTAGGGGCATTTTCCCCTAAACCTTGTGAATAATTTCATTTAATTCTATTTCACTTTTTTCCTTTGAATTGTTTTCAATAAATGTGAGGGAAGGAGGGGCAATCATGCTAATGATAGTAGCTCATGGCTTTCAACAGTTACAATTCTTGTGTCATGACATTGGAGCTACCAACTACTAGTATGATTTCCTTAGTGAGGAGTTTGACCTAGTCTCTTGAGTGTACAGGACTAGGGGCATGCAAGTCAAGCAATTAATGACAAGATGAAACCACCATATCAAATCAAGAGGATTGAGTCTCTATTGTTGGAGAACAGACTAGGGGCAGAACACATCGTTTGTCTCAAGTAAAATTCTATAACGATACAAGCTAGGGGTATCTCTTGAGAATATGTAAATAAAGCATCCTGTTTCTCCATGTAATAAAAAAATGTAAGCTTAATGAGAAGGAGATTCTACCACACAAGTATGAGAAATTGAGACCAAATTGGGAAAGATTTTACTTGGTGATTAAGGCGTATTCAAACAATGCTTATTGTTTGGCCAGAGAGAATAGCACTAAGCTTAAACATTCCTTGACTTGCACACCAAGCCAATTGATTACTCAAGTTTGCGAACTTGTTGCTTTCCAAGACCTAAGAATCATGTCTTTAGCCTCATCCCACAAACACCTTGTCGGAAAGGGGTAGCAATCATCTGTCACTAAGACAGAGGTAAATTGTTAAGAATTCTCCCCAATCTATGAATGACAGGTCCTTACACTTCCATGGAGTTGGACATGCTATCTTAGCATAAATCTTATCACATCGTGTTCGGGTAGGTGCTTTGAATTGAGTTTAAAAGTTCAAAAAGAGGGGAGTGTACCAATAAAGAGGTGTTCTGGTCTATCGATAATAAATATCAACCTACCAGACACTCATATGAAATGAAACTACAAACGCTTGATAGGTGTGCTATCATAGTATAAACCTTAATAAGTAGTGATAGATAGACATCTGCTAAAATGATCCAAGAGAAAAGGAAAAGAAGGCGGCAAAGAATTTGTCCATGGGTCTAAAGCCAAAAGAATCAGATATCAAAGTGCCTAATAGGATTCAACCTAAGGTTGAATGGACAGGTACTTTAAATCTTTAGCCAAAACCTCAAGATGGACACTACATCTTTTCAATTTCTACACTACACACTTAGAAGCAAGAGGGAAGAACCTAGAGCTAGGACAATCAAGATCCAAGGCAAGTCTAAAGTGTCCCTCGATTTGGGAGTGCACAATGGATTTAATTGTCAAGTTCTCCCACCACCAAGTCTTTTCCCAACTTTGTGGAAAATTTATTTACTCCCATAAAAATAGAAAATCTAATAATCCAAAAAAATATAAAATCTAAAAACCCAAAAATAAAAATTCAAAAAAAATAGAAACTAAAAATATCCAAAAAGATAGAAAATCTTGAAATCCAAAAAAAAAAAAAGATCCAAAAATCCAAAAAAGTAGAAAATAAAAAAAGAATCCAAAAAACTAAAAAAAAAGAGAAAAAATTAAAAAATTAAAAAATAGAAAAGCCAAAATTCGAAAAAACAAAAAAAAAAAATCAAAACCCACAAAAATTACAAAACCAACAAAAAGAACAAAAAAAGGATAAAATTGACCCAACCAACATTACCTCTTAAAACTAGTAATAAGTTTGGCCAATGATGTGAAAACTTAGGACTTTTACAATTCTGCATCATGTTTTGATCCCTCCATCAGGACAATCATTTGGTACTCATTTACGAGTCGATGTTGTGATCTCGAGAAGAGACGACCTCTCATTAAACATACCACCATTTAGACAATAAAGCTGTGACTAGACTTATTATCCTTTAACAAAATTCATTTCTTGCAAATTCATTTTTATCTTTTGTTTGTTGTATTTCTTTGGACTAGGGGCAAGTGGCATCCTCCATGGAATGACAGGTTTATGAAGAGTGTGTAGGAAGTCACGTCAGGTATTGGACGTAAGAGCCCATGCGTTTTATGTTAGACGCATAGGAAGTCATCGTTTACTAACAAAGTAAAAATGGATTGGGTATTAGATACACCAGTGGACGCGTCTTATGTTAGACGCATGGGCTTTTGCATCTTACACTTTATCAGTGTAACATCCGTAACATTCATTTTTGTAATTATTTACATTATAATGAATTTATTCTTGAACAGGTGTTACTATTTCGATGCATGTTTGTGTGATTTTGTGATTTTGAGCTTGGACCTCGTAGGATAGCTTTTGGTCCTATATTTCTGTGTGTGGTTGGTACTGTGCATCGTGGCACTGTGCTTGTGGGCCGGTTGGTGGAAGTGAGTTGATGCGGTTGGTTGTAGGCTCGTGTGGAAGGCTGGTGATTGCACTGTGCATGCATGCATGCAGCTACCACCATCAGTGCATATTTAACTGCAGCCCGTCAACCTCCTCCTTCGCAACTCTCCTTCTCTTTCCCCGCTTCGCCGTCCTCCTCCAGAGCACCACCACCCCCTCCCTCACTCGTTCTCTCCTTCCCTTCCACTCCCTCCCACTCACCCCCACCCTCTTTCTCCCCTCCCCCTGTCTCGCCCCTCTCCCTCTCTCCCGTCTCTTCCCTCTCCTCCCTTGTACCTTCCTCTCCCCTTGTTTGGCTTGCTCAAGGGTCGACGGCGGCATGCAGCGGCTCATGGTAATGTGTGGAGCTTAGGTGAGGATTCCCTGAGGTCATGGCGCGATCGAGGACACGTGGGATCGCCAAGGTTGGCTGGTGACCAAAGTAGGGTCGTCGGAGGTCATATTATGGTACACACCTCCAAACCAAAGTGTAGAAAGCATGAAATTAGTAGAAAATGATAGGAATGCATGAAATCTAGGTAAATTTACATTCCTAGAATTTATTATGAATTTATGGTGATTTATGGTGGCATTTATGATAATAAATGCATGTGGTTTAGTTTTGTTTTCTCTGCGCTCCCCGGCTTCGTGATTTTATTCCAGGAGCTACGCTTAATGGATTTTGGTTTTGTTTATGTCGATTTGGAGTAGACTCAAGGGTTTACATCTTATGTTTTATGTGAAATTTGTGGTGTTTGTTTTGTTGATCCACCTCAAGGTCCCATTTTGGGCGATTTCAAAGGTTGGAGCTTCTGGCCGTTTTCTAGATTCGTAGAAAACGACATACCAAATCATTTCGGTATGTCATTTTCCTATCAGATTAGGTCCTCTAGTCGAACTTCGCTCATCCGATTTTGGATGGTCAACCGAATCAAGAGATTTCAGTTGACTGAACCACTTTTTGATCTGTCAGTTTGGCCATGAGTGTTGATCGTTGACTTGTTTCAGTCGACCGATCCCAATTGGTCTTCCGATCCAAGGATTTTCGGCATACCGATTCCTTTTCGGTGTGCCGAATCAAGGCCTAGCTATTTTATAAATCTGATTTTTGAGAATTTTCTGGATTATTTTGTTTTGCCTATTTGAGATAGGATTGTGGGACGTCAGTGGTCGTCTCATGGGACGCTTGATGTGCCGTTTTGCCGAAGTTTTAAAAGAGTTTCCAAAGATATAAAATGGTTTTGGAAAATGATTTTTAAAAGAATTGAGTTAGCCTATTTTGGAAAATGGTTTTCCTAGTTTTTTGTGTGCTTGTCGAGATACCGTGAAACCGTGTTGTCAAGGCCAGGGAATGTGACGACATTCTCGGGTGGTCGGACATGTCTCCTTGGTTGGGGTTGGGGGGCCGAGATACCTGAAGCTGAGGGTCTTCAGATCTTGTAGGTATGAGACTTCCTGACTGTCGTCTTGAGGTTAGGGTTGTGGTCCACAGGTTGAGGTGTATTGTGACATGATGGAGAGGTATGATACTCCTGTTGTCCCTATGAGCAGTAAAGCTCGGGTGTTGTTGGGTGTGAAGATATGACACTCCCTCCTTAGCACCATGTGGAGGACGCCGTGAGGAGGCATACCCTATGGTAGCCAGTGCGGGTGGGACACGTGCTCCGTAGCTGCTGGCGTCTTGAGAGACAGGACTGCCTTCCTAGAGAGGGGTTGGCTTTTTGAGAGTTCTCTAAGTAGGAGAATCGCAGGATGGTGATCACTCCTGTACAGAGTAGCTTCACCATGGCAGTGCAGTACACCTTGGTGGCCGCTTGTGGCCAGAGTTGGTTGCCTGACGCTAGACTTCCCGACTCAGTGTGTGTAGTTTTAGCCATTGAGGGCCTTGTTTGTGGTGTTGGGCTGGTAGAGTCTTGTTTGTTGTTTTGGCCGGTGTGGGCCGCGTTAGCTTTGGTTTTCAACCTTATGGGCCTGATTGTGGGATTTTAGAGAAAATGATTGCGAAATGAATTTAAAATAATAATAATATGGTTTTGTTTTCTACTGTTTTGTGGGTGCGTGTTGTGTGACTTCTGTCACTCACGCTTACTCTTTGTGGTTTTTGGGTTGCAGGTGCAGACATACAAATGGATTCTAGTATAGTGCATATAGTCTAGAGTCTCGTAGCCGCACACACAGGTTCCTGGTAATTGATATTTTTGTTTAGCTTTTAATTTTCTATAATTTAATTTATTTTAAATTATTATGGAAATTGGGGGCATGACAATCAGCAACTTAAGTTGCTGAATTTTGTTAGAGAACCCCTAGATCGATGAGATGCACCCAACATATCAAGAACACAATTTAGATAAATTATCCAACGTAATTAAAGGAGGCCAACCCCTGTATTACCTACAACCAATATGGATCAGCCGTGGGTGACTATCATGGATTAGTTTTGTTGGTTGGGCCTACATATTGCCTGTGCATGTCACCACTGCAGGATTTTAGTCCAAAAATCCAAAAATAATGTAAGTCCTGTATCAGGGATTGATTCCCATTTGAATGTATTTTGGGTGAGCTAGAATCTGATTGTCTATAATTGTACGTTTATTATTGGATAATTGTGATGGATTTGTGTTTATCTCCCTCATTGTGTTGTGGTTTTCTCCTTAGCCCTCTGTGTTATGTGATATTTTGGCATGTTGTGATCCGTGAACATGTAGGACCTTGGGAAAGGGAAGAAATGCAAAAAACAAGTACAATAAACGTCGTAATTTCCATCATGAATCCCACACTTGCCATACCTTCAACCGACGTGCCCATGATTTCAAGGTGACTATCATCAACGGGAGGTCGATAAAAAGGAGAGGAGGCATTGAGCCAAGAAAGAGCAAAGGTAGAGAGAGGAGAGAGAGAGAGCCCAAGTCAGAGAGAGAAAGAGTGAGAGGGAGAAGCTGAGGAAGGAAGAAGAAGAAGAGCTCACTGGTGGTAGTGTATGCATCCTACCCTTTTCTTTTTCCTTCCTGTTTTGTGTAAAATGATACAAATGTGTAGTTTAGCATGAATTTGTGGTATGATAGAGATTTCGTAATTTTTTGAGATTTTTAGAAGGATTTATAGTGATTTTTCAACAATGAGTTTACTATTTTACCGTTTGTGCTCTTTGTCTTTGGATTTTTGTATCTCGAGCTACGTAAGTCAGATTCTTGTGATTTTTGTCCCAAATGATAGATGACTTCAAGCTCTACATTTTGATATATTTTGTTGAATTTTTAGTCACACTTGGTTTGTTTGCCCCTAGTTCCCATTTCAGGCGATTATGGATCGTCTGGTTTTTTGATTTCTAGTTTGTCTGTTTGGGGCGGTCCATGGGTTACTATTGCAAGTTACCACTAGGGTTACTATCACGGGATGGTCCCATGTTTCACTGTCGTGGTTTGGGTCAATTCAGACCTTGTAGTGGTGGTTGTGGGTTGTTTTATAGTAATTTATTTTGGATTAAATCGTAGTTTTGATTCCGTGGATGATTTGCGATATATAATTGTTTTGAAAATGATTTTGAAAAAAAATGCATATGGTTTTGAAAGAATTTTCCGTGGTTTTTGGATGCAAGTTTGAGGTCATGGTTGTCAAATTTTTTCAATGGGATTGGGGGTTCGAGTCTCCTCGACGTGCTGTTAGAAGAGTTTGAGGTTAGAGTCTCCGTGATTGTGGCGGTTGCATTGCAAGGTCTGCGGTTCGAGTCCCTAAAATACTTGGCGTGGTGCTAGTCGAATCCAGGGTTAGAGTCCCTGGATGCTTGGGCACTAAGGAGTGTCAGTGGACGCACCCCATGTAATGATATATTTATGTATTTGTTGAGAACTGAGTTCCTAGGACAGATGGACCCCTGCACAAGGTAGTTTACAACATTAGTACAATAGAAAGAATATTCGAGTCCCTAGCGACTGCTTGTAGCTGCCTGGTCGCTTGTGGCCAGGTGATTCGATAGGTTTTCGCACTGAGTATGTGTATTGTGCTTTTGGAATGGTTTTAGCCATGGTTTAGCTTTCCCGAAAATGTATAAAGTGATTTCAAAAGTGCATGTGATTTAAAAAAAATAGAAGTGATGGTTTGAAAGGAATGTTTTGCGACAAAAATTTACTGATTGATCGATAACTGTGTTTTTAGGCAAGATTTTGGTGTTTCTATTTAATGTGGTCATAGTACTGCCAGAGTGGCAGCTTTGTCTCTAGGAGTTCGGTGTGACAGTCCCAGTTGTAGTTTGAGGTTTTTGTATGTGGTAGGCGTGTACTAGGTGACAATGGATGTCACTCATGCATTTTTTTTTCATGATTTTATTTGTAGGTGCAAAATTGTGAAGTTGCAATTTAATTTCTAGTGCACTTAGTTTGAGTCACATAGCCGCACACCACAGGTCCTGAGTAGAGTAGACTTTTGTTAATTTTATTGTAGTTATTAGCTTATTTGTTTAACTTCTTGCAGTATTCTTTAGTTAATTAGTTAATAATTGCTCTGGGTTGTGTTGATACTAGTATGTGTCATCAAGGGTGTGACAACCTCCTTTATTCGACACCTGAGAATATTATAGATCTCTTGCTCATTAATTTACATATCATAAAATGACGATACCTTTGGAAAGTGTCAGCTACACTTGACGAAGAAGGAACATGATTATGATAAATTGCATCCATACATGTGTCAATCCACTTTAGATAATGAGGAAATTTCTTGAGCTTTCCCAGTATATAAATCAATATAAGCAATGGCAGGGGAACCTTACTATCTAAGGTCATGTATTACATGTTAAAATCATCTCCCATGCATTTCCATCAGCATACATCCATGCAAAGCACATCATTACACATCACGAGTAGTCATTGGAGTCAGATTGTCTCCAACTTATCTTTACCTTTTTGGGATTTGCTTGCCCCAATACCAGTCATCCTCTTTTAGAATCCCTCGTCCTAGTGCAAGTTGTCTTTTTATGACCTTTTTGGGATTTCCTTGTCTTAGTACTGATCAATCTCCTTTAGACTCCCTCGTCCCAATGCCAGTTGTCTTTTTATTGCCTTTTGAGGATTTTCTAGCCCCTTTACCAGTCATCCTCCTTTAAAGATCCTCACCTCAATGTCAAACCTCGTGACCCTCTTAGGTGTTCCTTGAGGTTGAGTCCCCTCATTTTCATCCAGCCTAATAGAAGCCTAGATTCATATTTAAGTGTTGGATCTTCTTATTCCCTTATTCAACTTAGTTGCAACTTAGAGTCATACCCAAGTATTGGCTCCCCTTTATTTCTCATCCAACCTAGTGGAAGCCTAGACTCATATCTAGATGTTGGATCTCCTTACCCTCTTTCTAGCTCAGTGGCAATTCAAACTCATAACCGAGTATCGATTCCCCTTTACCCAACCTAGTGGAAGTTCAAACTCGTATCTAGGTGTTGTATCTTCCTTCCTTGGTGGCAGCCCAATATCATATCTAGTGATTTTTTCTCCTCTGAAAATCGATCACAAATGGTGACACAACCTAGTCTCATTTACCAACTTGGTGGAAGCCTAATCTCATATTGAAGTGTTGGTCCTTTTGTTATGCAGCTTAATACCTAATTGTTGGATGTTCCCTTATCCAGCTCAATATCTAAGTGTTGGATGTTTTTATAGATATTCCATTTTGACACTCCCCTATTGTTTTTAAGTCTCACCGCACCATAACATGCTTCATTCATCTTTAGAAGCCTTTTGCTCAACCCAAGTACTCTCCAAAGGCTTATTTGCTAATCCAAGTTGTTGAAAGCTAAGTATCCAATGTTCAACATTGAATGCTTGAAATGCTGCATTCTACACCTCCAAGTTATTTTCCTTCCATTTCAATCAAATCTTCCTTTTTGGAGTCAACGTAATTCATTATTATTTTTAATGAATATTCTTACCTTATTTAGAGGTTTTTATTACCTCATTAGATAACTTGTTTGACCTATATTTAACTTGGTAGCCAAATTTGACAAATTTTTAACTTGTAGGTGTTGAAAGCATGATTTCTAGCATTCTATGTAGAACGCTAGATTTCTTGCATTCTACAACTGACAACTTAGTAATGTCACATCAGTCATTTTCTTTCTTTGAAAAATTTTGAATTCAAAAAAAATTCTTTTTTGGAAGATTCCTCTAATCATGCATGACATCAATTAGCCTTTGATTGTGCTTTATTGCTCGTTAATTAATGGAACATTCCCTAATTAAGATAGTTGTGATGCTTAGGTTGTTGAAAGCTGAGCATCCAGCTTTCAACATTGAACGTTGGGATCTCTGCATTCAACACTTATAAACTGGAAACTTTTTATTGGAGCTGTATAATCTTACTAATTTTAGATTTTTTTTTTTACCTTTTTTGATACTCTCGTGCCTCTGTATAAGCATGGGTACCTCTAGTCTTTGGAGGGGACTGAAATTTGGGATAGATACACACAGGGACACCAAGGGACCGAAATTTGGGACAGACACACACTAGGAGGGAATTCTAAGGGAGAGAGTAGAGAGGTTTTGAGTTTTGGAGAGTTTGAGCCTTCTGTTGTCTCTGACTACATCACGTCAACATCTTACATCTTACGCATATTAAAAGTGGGTTTTTCTTTTAGTTTTTTGTTGTATATTGCATTTCATTTCTATGCATGTTGTAGCTAGGCACATACATTTAGTTGCAATCGGGGGAATAAAACCCCTCGTGGAAGTATTTTCTCCTTTATTTCACATTTGTAATTTATTTTATTGAATTGCTTACTACACTTTATTAATCTGCATATTTTAATATTATTTTGCAAGGAAAAGAAGAAGAAGAAGAAGCTCACTGACATGGACACCCTTAGGCAACGCTGGCGTTGTCCTAAGGTAGTTGAACTTGCAACAATTA